>QYAP01000695.1:0-27172 GCA_003988905.1 Hymenotorrendiella dingleyae
AGCTAGACCCCAGGATTTACCGCCTGGCGACATCTGCCCTATAAGGGACTTTTTAGGGGCGGACTTAGGTCCACCACCCCGCTTGTCGTTAAACAACAACAATAATAATAATAATAATAAGTACAAATTGAAGGAAAAGTCCTACCTTCTACACATCCAGAACTCTTATCATCACAGCACGTGCTAGCGGATGCATATTATAAGAATGGCGAGTGCGAAAAGGCGTTGCCAATCATCCGTAAGGTCGTTCAAATACAGGCACAAATTTGGGAACCAGACCATCCCGATCAACACCTGTCTAAAGAAATTCTTGAGGATTGCCTCGCTGCTATGAGAGAGAAATATCCGGAACAAGATTTCACCGAACCCTGCCCTGGCGACGAGATGGCTGATGATAACGAGAATTCTCAAAGCGAACGTTTGATTGAGGAAGAAAGTCAACAGGAGAAGGGGGAAGAGGATCCAATCAGCGGAGAACTGTTGAGCAACGACGTGATTTTGAAAGATAACAGTGGACTCAGAAAGGACGCAGAGGCAGCAGAGGCAGAGGAAGCGGAGGAAACCGAAGCAGAAGCAGAGATAACCACCCCCCAAGAACCCATACCACAAGACGATGACCACAGAGCAACCAAACAACCAACGGGCCAAGCCCGCCAACCACCAGCCAACTCTTCAAAGCCAAGCGCCGCGAAGAAAACCCTCGCCAAAACCAAAGGACTCTTCAAATCCATTAGACTCCCAGGTCGGAGGCGAGGAGACGGAAGTTGAGAGCTGCGCGGAAAAGACGGGAACTGCACGCGGTTTGAAATTTCGGTTGAGGGTAAAGCGGGGGTAGAGTGAGGGAATAAGAGGAAAGCAAGCCAACAAGAAAATCAACCCCTCGAAAATCACCTCAACCCCTCGCAACCTAAAAACGACTTACCACCCCAAAAAATCCCATCACAAACTCACCATCCTCAAACCCTCCAACCCTCCGACCACTAACTAACCTCATACTCACCCGCGAAACCACGCACAAACCACCACACCATCACGTTAACGCACCTCATTCCTATCATACCTTACTTCAACAACCTACCCTTCAACTCCCTACACTGCAACTACTCAAGAAACATCTCTTCTAAAAATCATGAAATTTGCCAAGTTCTACCTATAAATTGACTAAGTTCTATCTATCAATTTATTCCACATCTCATAACACAATAAGTAAGGGGGGAGAGAACGTGATCTGAATGATATGATGATAGGGGTAATGATGATATATGGCCTTACGGGCCATTATATCGGATTGCCCTGGCCGGAGCCCGAAGGGCTCTGGCACCTTTTGCAGGGTATGCTTGTAAGGAGGGGAGCTAGAGGCCCTAGGGGAGCCGATGCGCCCACTCGAAGAGTGGAGCAAAGAAGAGATTCTATGTATATGAAGCTATTCCTAATAGCTAGGGATGGTGGGCGGGGAAAAATAAAGGCTCAAATTGAGGATTTGAGCAAAGATGTGGAAGGAAGGAGGAGTGGAGCCTGGGGATATATATGGAATAGCTGCGCCGCGCGTACGAAGTGGGCCAGGAGAGGTGGAGTTGTTCCATAGTCATAAAACCAGCTCATTAACCAAGTGTTGTGTTATGTTTAACCAAGTGTTGTGGTTGATCAAGTGTTGTGTTCGTGTTTGATGGAGTGTGGTGTAATGAGTTTGGTGTGTGAGGAGGTTAAAAGGGGAAGGAGTTTGGCGTTTTATTGTGTTGGTTCTGCTGTTGCGGGTGGTGAGGCAGGTTCGGGTGTTAGGGGGGGCCCGCCGGGTTTTCGGCCGTAGACTACGTTTCTGTGGGGGGAGAGGAGGGTTAGCTTGGCTTCGGGGGATATGTTGGAGCAAGGAGTTTTCTGTCTACGCCTTTTTTTTGGCTCTTGTTCATTGGGTCAAGCCTTCAGAGAGAATTAAGATCAAAATGAGAGACTTCTCCCATTTCCATCACAACTCCCATCTCTTCTTTTCTCCCTTCACCCCAATCCCCATCCCCCCCAAAAACAAAACTTCAACTCACATAGGCAAATACGCCCTAATCCTACTATCCCTAACATCCTTCCTCACATCCTCCAAAAAAACCTCCAACTCCTCCGCCGTCCACCCCATCGCCGCAAAAACCCTCAAACTAATGCCCGTCAACCCATTCAGAAGATCGGCTTGCCAATACGCCGCCACCCTTTTGAAGTACTCGCCTTTGGGCCAGGCGTTGGTGGGCCAGTAGAATTTCTTTTCCACGATGTCGGTGAAGCCCGCGGTGGCCATGTGGGAGGCGTAGTTTTGGGCGTGTGTCCAGGGGCGGCCGTTTTTGGTTGCTAGAAAAAGGGGGGGTTAGTGGGAGGGTGGAAGAGGGAAGAGGGAAGGGAGGGGAGGGGAGAGGGGGTGAGGTACAGCCTGCTACTACAATTTCATTCCATTTGTAGAGGGCGGACTCGGTGGGTACTTCGCCGATGTATTGGAAGGGGAAGGTGCCGTCGTGGAGTTCCAGATATCCGCCGGGTTCGAGGGCGTTGAAGGCTTGTTGGATTACGAAGAGGGGATCTTTGAGACATGCTGAAGCCCCCAATATCAGCTTCCCACTCTCTCTCTCTCTCACACAAAAAAAAAAGGTCGGAGAAAGGAGACGAGGAAAAGGGGAGGAAAGAGGAATGTGAGAAGGGAAGGGGAAGGGGGGAAAGAAGGGGGAACTTACAAACCAAAGCCCTTCCATGAATATAATCAAATTTATCAGAGAATATCCACTCATCCTCACAATCATCAATCTCGAATCTCACATTCGGTGGGACACTAAAAAGTCAGCACCATTTTACCCACCCTTCACCCATTCCTTCCCCCTTCACCCCTCCCTCCTTCCCTCCAACCAACCCATCTACCCATCCACAAATCCACAAATCCAACCGCCCGCCCTACGCCCCTTCTCTCCATTGGCAAGTGAAAAAACTTAAACTTACTAAAGCGGTTGAATAGCACTTAAATCCGTCCCCAAAATCCTCGCATTAGGAAACGTTTGCGCTACATCACCCCTTATCAGCAACATATCCCTTTTACAAAACCCTCCCCCCAACCTCCCCCTTTCCACCCCAACCGCCCCCCTTCCTCTCATCCTCCTTTGACTTACCGAATTCAATTGCCCAAATTCCCGTACCTGTTTTTTTCACCATCTAGTCAGCAAATTAAAGTTTCCACCAAGTTTATCTAAAGTGCTGGTGGAAGGGGAAGAAGGGAAGAAAAGGAATCATACCAGTAGCAATATCCAAAACATTATGGATATCCTTCTTCAAAGGTGCTAGATGGAGTTTCTCTTCGAGGGTTACGCCGAAGAGGGCGTGTTGGAGGTCTAGTTCTCGTGTTAGTCTATCTCCTACTATGATCTATTTAGGAATTCATGGAATTTACCTAGACGTTCTTGTTCTTGCTATATACCAAAATATTAGCCTCACTTCCACTTCACCACAACCCCCCCCCCCCTTTCTCCCGAGGAAGGACTTACAGCATCATTAGGCAACGGATATTCTACCCACAAACATAATCATTAGCAAAATTTCTTCAACATCCCCTCAACACCCCCCCTTTCCCTCCCCCCTCAAACCTAAAAAAAGAAAAAATAGACAAAACTCACTCCCCTGTTTAAACCGATGATACGTCCTCCCATTCTCCTCTACATCCTCATAAATACTCGATCGTAAACTCTGTGTCGAGGTAACGACGGACATGCCTCCTATGGCGGAATCGGAGTCGTCCTACAGTACACCATCAGTAAACCCCCTTAAAGCCATGGCAGAGAGAGAAAGGGGTAGAGATAGGGAAGGAGGGAAGGATAGAGAGGAGAGGAATTGGGAACGAGGGTAGGGGGTATAGTAGGAGAGAGAAAAATTAGGGAGGGGGGTTAGGGAACATACCCTAACACTATCCGTATCCGCACTCGGCAAACTAGGTGCACTACCCGGACCCCAAGATACGATGCCATTTTCATCTACTTCACCCTCACCAATTACCCTATCCCCTCCTCCCAAATTCCCTCCCTCGGCCGACGTAGGAGGCCCATTCCCATCCCCAGTCGGCGCAGGAGGCCCCCTATTTCCCTCAGCCGTAACCGAGCCCGATCCCTCACCGGAGTTTAGAGCGGAGTTATTAATACCGGATCCGAGATTCTGATTTCCAACACCAACCCCACCTTCAGCCCCTCCATTTTGCTCACCACCAGAGAGGACGTTTTCCGTCATGTTGTACTGATTCTTGTGTTGCCCAAAATCAAATCCCAAGATCTCGATACTGAAGCCTTAACCGTGCTGTATCGTATCGTATCGTGTTGGTGTTGCGCGTACTGTGCGCGCGTACGTAGCGATCGGTTGTAAAAGCAAAATATCTGGCTCGTCCGTCCGTCCAAAATTTCGTCAGACCGCTCGCTCCCCTTCGCGTGGTCGTGCAAGAAGTTGATCTCTGATGGGGTTGTACGAACGGTATCTATAGCGCCCAAATATCTTCCACATCCACATTCACCCCGCGGATCCTCACACTATTATAACCTCCCCCCTAACCTAACCCGTGGTAGTCTACTTTGTCAGCCGTGGCTCCGCTCGGTTGTTGGCTCCCGCAACTGGTAAGGCACAGGATAAGCAGAATGGCTGACGGGAGTTGCGGCCGCGAGTCTAGTCTAGCTCCCAAAGGCTGATGATCCTCTACCAACACCCCTTGAAGTTAGTAAATCGCAAGGAACATGCCGTTGTCCATGAAGCTAGTTCAACCCACTTGCACCAATTCGACACCGCTAAAGTGGACAAGGCGTGGTATGATTCGCAGAATCCAGACTTCTTTTTTTCAAAAGGATGCAATGCAGACGCAAACGACAAGCTACATCTGCAAGCTAACGGGAACAACCAACAACGAAAGGGCTAGAATAAGCGAAAGTCGTCATTATGAAGCCAATCACAATCATCAGTAAAGAAGAGCTTGGATTTTTTACGTCAACTTTGCGATTGACAGAAGTTCAAGGGTTTCAATTGTCTGTTCAATTACTGCTAGCACTATCTACCTACCCAAGTACCTAGATAGCAGCAGAAAAACAAAAGCAGATCAACCACCCACACAACCCCGCGTCGACCCCACAATCTGTACAGAATTCCTTATTCCTATTTTAGTCTCCACCCACCTCATTCATCCCACCTCATCCCACCATCCAAAACGAAAATCCCCCTTACTATGCGGACCCCAAACCCCATCCTCTTCCCTCCTCTCACACCCATCCCTCCCACCCCCACCTCGACCTCCTTTCCCACCCCCGCCTCCACCCCCTAACCAAACATGAAACCAAACAAAATAAACTCAAAGTAGTCTAGTGTAGATCAAGCAGATTCAAAAATATGTGGCTTTTACTTTGCGTGTGGTTTGCACCAGATGTATGTAAGTAGTACCCGCTTGGTATGCAGAAAAAATTGGTATCAAAATGTATATCCCACCCGCTCTTGACCATGCTACAAAAACCAAATAACCCCCCTCCCAAGTAGACAAAACAAAAGAAAATTAAGGCTCGTCATTCTAGAATGGTATTATAGCCTGCGTATTCGTAAATTCGTAAAATGCACAAATATGTATGGGTCGAGTTCCAATTTTAGTTTTGGACTCGTACTTTTTGTAAGATGACGGGGACGTCGCTAAAGTCAACACCATAGATTTGACTAGCTTCCACAGCCTTGCGTGGAGCTTGAGATGGGTGGCCAGAGGTACGAGTGCCTGCGCTGCCTACCATGCCGTAGTTTTCATCGTAATTGTAGCCCAGACCACCGGAGAAGCGATCGAGAACGAGCATGTCGTCTGTAGAGTTTTGGCGTGAGTGAAGCTTCTCAATATGGTGCGTCGAATCGCGAGTAGTATTCATATCTGACTGATCGTAATACTCGCCCTGATACTCAGGGTAATATTCCGGTTCGGGTTCATATTGCCTCGCACCGTAGGTATGATGATATGCCGCAGAAGTTTGCTCTGCTTCCCATTGTGGCGAAAAGTTGCGATGATGTCCGGTAGAGTGACCTGTCCATGGCTGCCATTGATTGTAATTTCTAGATTCATTCCAGCCTTGATGCGAATACGCTTCGCCGGTTGGTCTCGCGCTCGACGATCGTTGCGTTGCCATTCCTTGATGTATTTGCCAGTCATTTTGATGATTTCCAGCTGTCCATGATTGCGCGCTTTCAGACAGTTCAGACTCTACGCTTTTCTGGCCACGCAATTGATCACCAGCTGATTGTCGTCTAGATGCCCAGAAGTTCTTGTGTGCGGCCCAAGTATCAGGTGCGGAAGATTTTTCGGCTTCCAACATGGCCGGTGGTAGAGAGACAGATCTTTCTGGTGCCCGAGGTGTTGGACGAGGCGCTGGAGTCATGCTGCGTGGTATTTGAGGTTTGGACGGCATGTTACCCTGCGTTTGCATTGAAACTGGTGGCTTTCTCTGAATTGTCAAAATCGCGGGGTGAACATTTCCCACTTGTGCTACTACCCGGTCGGCGGATGGTACTTTTGGCACAGCCTTCCAAGCGCCCTTATTACTATGTGACGAGGGCGGTAATTCTCGCGAGCTCTTACGGGAATGGCCCACAGCCGGAATTACCGACCTAGAAACAAAGGGATTTCCCGTAGCAATTGAATCATACGATCTTCTGGCCTGGAGAACCGACGAAACCCCAGACTGCCCAGAAACATTTCTATCCCGTTGAAAGCGTAAAGCCGCATCCGCTTCCAGTTTCTCAGTCAAAGACTTCGATCGAACGTGAGCAACTGAGCTTGCTGGTCTCGGGATAGGCTTGGCAATATCATATGGCGATGTGCCCAATGAAGAGGATATCGTTTCAAAAGAGGTGACATGGGTCTCAAACGCGTCATCTTGTTCTTCTTTACTTTTCGGCGGTGGACTTGCTTCTCTCGCGCGTCCTCTGAAAGACTTGCGCTTTCCTTCAAATGATTTCCACAGAGGTCTGGCGATGCTCGAGGCAGCTTGGAAAGTAGCTCGGCGGCTAGGAGTCGGCTTGGGTTGTGAATTTTCTGGAATTGGAGAGGGTATGGGTGGTAGTTTTCCTTGCAATCGAGCAACATTGATCTCGTCTCTAACCTCCGCGCTTCCAACAGAGAAAATAGTGCCAAGAGTTTCTTTGCTCGAAGACTTTCGTAGTCCAACAGAATGGGAAAACGTATTAGGAAAAGAAGAAACTGGAAATCCGTCGACACGCTCCTCAAGTTTTCTTTCTGTCTCCGTTGGTACAGAGGGGAATCTGTCAGTACTACCAGGCATTGCCTGCATAGTGAATACTGGTGCGGTATATGATGGTTGTAAAGACTGCGGTCGCTTTTGTACCTTGAGTCCAAGCCACTTAGTATTAGGTTTGTGCCCTATCCAGGGGTCAATAGCGGGACTGATTTGTACCACTTGTGGTTCTGGTACTGAAATGGAAGGTAGACTTTGCTGGCGCTTATGTATAAGGTGGCTAGCAAACTTCATACGACTCTCGGACTTTTGTGTCAAGGTGGGAGGACGTGCTGCATGTATTTTCTCTGAAGCCAAAGTAGATTTGGTTGGTACCGGAGGTGGCTCTCGAAATGGGAGCGCCGGAAGAGGTTGTGCTGTAGGAAGTACAGGCAACGAGCGTTCAGTGGAAATAGTTTTATCCGATGTGCCAGAAGCTACAGAATATGTACTCGATGCAACTCTTGAAGATGGTTCTGTTGTCGTAGGTAGCTGGATATCCTTTTTAGCGACTACAAGCCCAGTATCTTTCTTGAATGATCTCAGCGACATATTCGAGCTATAGCCACTATCCGCCTTGGCCAATGGCTTTGGTGCAGTCTCATGGGAAACCTGCGCAGTTAATGAGCTATCAGTACTTCCATAACCAGAATCGTAAGATCTCGATGCTGTTCGTGTTGCACCCTCTTGTGGATTTTCTAATTCAGCCTCGAACAATTCATCCTCTACAGCCGTGTGTTTACTGGTAACTTGGAAAGTTGGAGAGGGAGGCTCTGAAGCGTCAAAGGAGAATGGGCTCAGTGCAAGTTCCTGAATATATTCCTTTGCCAATTCTACAGACTTGGACGGCGAATGCTTGCTCTTAAAATCAAACAATGCAAGAGACGGGTCGAGTTTCTGTGTGTTGACTATCAAAGGTTCGTGCGACTGCCGTAGTGGAGATTCTTCTCTTGTCAACCATGGCGGTCTCGCCATTTCTGCTGGATCTAAAGTGTTGCTTCTCTGGCTGAGGCCTTGTCGTTGGCTGACATCTCTAACCCTGCTTATACGTTCTTCATCTGCTTCGGCCGTCGCTGGTCTTCTGTCGCTTGGTGTTGGACTTGCAGCCCCATTGGTGATTCTCAGAGATCCCAATTTAAAAGCCCCAATATGTCCATAGTCAAGGTCATCTGGCGTATGTACTCGCTGGCTGGGGGAGCTAGCTATTATCACCGGAGGGCTTAGAAGAGGAGATACTGGTATATATGGCGAATCATGGTAAGAACCCCGCAATTCCTCCAATGTTTTTGACTGGGAGGGTAATGAACTGCGAGCGTCGGTCCCAACAGCTTTTCTCGTCACAACTCCATGCTGCAGCAAAGACCTCCTTCGAATTGGCCCGTATAGAGTAGTTTCCGAATTGGTTCTGCTACGAAGCGGCGGATTCGCTAATTGTATTTCCCCATCCTCATTGTATATTGATCGCCTCTTTGAAGGCTCCGGTTTCTCGAGTGGTGGGGAATTTATTTCGGCGACTAACGACAAGCGTTGATTATGGGACTGATATGGAACGTGTTGCAGAGATGCTCTGGCATTGAACGATGGCCTACTAATTGCAAATGTTAATTGGAGTTCGTATTTGGAGTACGTCAACTTACTGTGATAGCTGCTGCACGTCAGACGGCGTCGCGTATACGGTGGAGCTCCGGTTGACTGAATATCTGCGAACAGGAGGCTCATCAGGACTCGGAATGGCTTGTTCTGCGGCGGGTTCAGGGTTCTCCTCCAGCGTCCGACCTCTGGCCTGGGAACTTTTTGATCTAAATAAACTTCTTCTTCTTTTCTGGCGCGTGTCCTTTGCATCAAAACCAAGTTCAACAGGACTATCGTCCGAGAATAGACTGTATCTTGACTTTCTGGGCGACGAAGTTTGGGAGATTGAACTATGTCTGCTGGGAATATTGGTGACACTGGCGTTGTTCAGTATATTTCCAGTACCGGTAGAATTCGTCTTGGGTTTTGATAGCTTGTTGGGGCCCCGTCGAGGGGTGGGGGTCGAGAGTTCGTTTCCCATGTCGATGTACTTCTTAATATCCCAGGTCTATATGTCGAGGGTCTTGGAATCCATTGTCCTCCACCACGCTGACCTGTCCCAAATCGTGAGTTCTGCGGAGGGGTAACGGGTTGAAGAGAAAGAAAGGAAGAAGGGGAAAATGGGAGAAATGAAATTCGATGTTGAGACGAAACCAGGTGTCAATGTAGGTTGAGCCGGGGCCCTAGTGAGGCGAGGCGAGACCTTGGAATATTCCTAGAAAAGTGCACCATGCAAGATGGGACGAGCGATCCTGGGACGATCAAGGATAATTCGGGGAATTGTTCTCCAAATCCTGGATTATCCTGTTCATTCGTGACACGGTCACCAGGTCTTTCTCCAGCTAATTACTCGACTCTCTTTTTCTGGCGACAGAGACTGGTGGTGTTTAAGATGGCGGGCCTTCAAAGCGCCCCAAGTCTGGCGTTTCAGAGGATGTTGCAAAGATGGACGCGACTCAAGCGAGTGGCCATCAGCGTATACGGAGATGGGAGGAGGTGCAGTACGAATATCCGAGCCTTGCTTTTGTGTGGCAACGACTGGTAAAACTGGGTGTGCAAATTGCAAAAGGGAAGGGAAAAGAGGCAGAAACGGGTTGGAAGAGGGGACGACGACGTAAGTCGAAAAAGAGAGGCAGGAAAAAGGGATCTTAGTATATTCACTATTTCCCCACTGGGATTGCTTGCTTACCGGTACTTTAGCACTCCGGTAGACTGTACTTTCTGGTACGGTACCTCGATAGAGATACTGATTCGGGGTGAATTGGCAGTGGCTGTCACTGAGTTTCAGGTGTTGGGACGGGCAAAAGCGTTTAAAGGCCGACCAGGCTGAGCCTGGAAGGCGCCGGAGTTTGCGCTGAACAGGGGGAGCTTTGGCCACTCACAGCGGATGCGCGAGCGGCGTGGCCGCAGTGGAGTCAAATGATCGCTGCAGGCTTGAACCACACCAACGAATTATTTCCGTTTTTCGAATAGTGGCGGTGCACGAGTGTGCGCCGCTGTGGCTGTTGTTCTCTCCAATGGCAGGTATATCAAAGAGGCGCGCTCTGGCGGGATGAGGGGAAGATGGCGTACGATTGCGTATTGTATCAAAAGGCTGGGCGGGATATGTGCAAAGTGCGCTGTGGTACGTTGAGATGGTGCGTTTTGGATGGCTCACAGAGGATCGAAGTACGCGGCAGCAGCTGAAGCGAGAGGTCGGAGTTGCGATCTATTGTTTCGCCAAATAACGATCACCATCAATCGTGGCCATCATGTCTATCATGTCTGGTGTCTTACGGGATTTGCATCCAAGACCTCGTGGCTCGCGGCACTGAGTCCGGAGAGTCAGGATATCGTCGCCGATGCAAGTGCATCCTGATTAGTCTTTCACACCTTCTGTGGTGGGAGGTTGGTATCATAGTGCAAAGCGAATATACCCTCAAGGCGCCTGGCCCGCCCCCACTTTCTCTTCTCGTCGAACTATCCACCGGAGGCTGGTGTTCCTTGAAAAGACCAAAGTCGGCCAAGACAACTTAAAGACTCTATATATGCATCGGCAGCGCAAGACGACCGAGACAGCGTCGACCGCTATCATGGGACATCTGGCGGTGGCAGCAATGTAGTATTGATGCCATCAACAATTGCTGGCTGACCGCCATCACAAAGTGCAAAAGGCCATGAGGTCGGCGGCGGGGAAGAGGACTTCATGCGCGGCGAGGATTGGGAAATGCTGTCAAAGCCCCGATTTCTGCATGCTTCCCGCGGTTGGTTTCGCAATCTCATCCAAGCTGTGGTAGTACCGATCTGCAGTCAATGGGAGAAGATGGACAGAGAAGATATAAACTCTCTGGATGGGGTGACGTTGAAAGAGTGGCGTTTGTTCGGGGCGAGGTAAAAGTTTAACTTCGTTCTCCTGGCCGCTTCCATTCCAAGGGTCCTCGACTGGCCGTAGGACCTCGACCCGTAGCATTTGGGGCACGTGGCCCTTCTAGTTCTCTTCTCCCAGTTATTGAAGCAGATCCAGCTCTTGGTATGATAAGACGGTGTCTATTTTTCTACATTGAAAGGGATTATTGCTCTTTAATCAAAAAAATGCTCGCTTAAGTCTCCTATTTCCTCGCTTCACGAGTACTCTCTCCAATATCCTCTCTTTGCGCACAAAGGAAATACAGGTATCAGCCGACCCCATTACACCACTCGCCCTGCCCGTTCTCTTCGGATAGTACTTTGGGGTTCAGATAATGCTCCAGTTAGTCAAACGACGATAAGCTTTGCTTGGCCATGCATTGAAGAGGGTTGAAGGAGTCCGCATCAAGGACCGCTGATCTTCCGGATCACTACCGAGGACTCGAGGAGGCTCTTCGCTACACTCTCCCTTCCCTATTGCCTGTTTCTATAAGACCTCGGCCATAAACGAACTGAAGTGTCTCTGATGTTTGATCCGGCGCAATGAGATATGGCTCCATGTCGATGCTCACCGTAAGAATGGCGGGAATAAAAGCTGCAAGCACTATCATGTATCCTGTCTGCTTGGTCCGATCAGGTCATCGCTTAAGCGTGACTTGCATGGACTTACACGACCTAGTCCCTTAAGATGTTGACAAGTCAATAGGAGGCACCTATAAAAAAGAGTACTATTACCTCAATGTCTTTCGTATTCTAGGTCATGAGCATCATCTCAGCGAACCGGATGTCAAGCGTTTTCCCTTGCGGCTCTTGATCGCTGTATCATGCGGTTGCAGTCAGGTCACGCCCATGTACGTCCAGAATTTGATAGGTGGTGACCGCCTCTCCTCCCCGAACATGGCTCTCCAGGCTCTCCTTCTCCTCTTCTTCCGCTTCACAACATCTTTCTATGGCTGGACACCTTGGATACACAACATCCGTTCACAGCCCTCCTGGACCGTTTTGCGCTGCAATTTTCTGCACTCGTTCTACCGGCGCGCCTACATCGCACCCGGCTCGCTGTCGTGTCATGCCTCCTCATGTATGCGCAGCCAGACAGGGCGATGCCGATTTCTCGCCGTAGCTCCTCTACGAAATGCTTTTTGTTATCTCTCCCCGCCAACTTTCCCGCGAATCACTGCTGAGATCCACAGGCGATTGACCGTTGCCTTCACACCGAATGACGGTGGGCGTCGCGATGCCACCGACACCTCGGAAAAAGGTGTGGAGGGCGAAAAAACAGCGAGAAAATTCATGTTGAGAGCGGACGACGCCCGCGGACCGAAAAGATGGGAGTTGAGGCTCACGATCCTCAGCATCAGCTGCGGACGTCCAGAAAGGGCGGGAAACCTTCAACCCCCTGGTGTACAGCGGGAACGCTGATGGAGAGGGCTGGATGGGCTGGATGGCCTCGATTTACAGTGGATCCGGGGCTGTCGAGCGGGCACTTCTGATAAGCGGTTAGGGAGGGACAAGCCTGCATCACCATCATTTCCCCACCTTTTGGGTTGGCACTGATCGCAGGTCGTCTGCCGCTTCGTTCTTGGTGTTCTCCTCTCCATACATGGATGCACTCTCGCGCGCCGTAATTCTTTCCCCTCGCAAAGACATCAATTTCCAATGTTACGTCGACAGCACATCAATAGCTTCATTTGCGACGGCCAGCAACAGGAACGTCCTCCCGCATCTACCTCCAGGTCGGAATCGTTCATGTTTCTTGTTGAATAACATTCAAGATGGTTACCATAACAATTCCATCGCCCACTGCATTTCTCAGCTCGCCTGCAAACGAGCCCGCACCAGAGCCACCACCTCTCCCCAAACGCAGAAATGCAGCGTCTTCGAAGTCTGCTGCTTCTCCTAAAAAGAAGATAGGAATCACGAAGCCTAAGCAGTCGAAGAGTCGGAATGGTAGGTTTTCTCAATTTCCACTTCTCTTATCTTGGTATTGATAAGGCGGGGTTATGGTGCTGACTTGGGAATGCCTTCACAGGTTGCTTAACTTGCAAAAGGAAACGCCTCAAGTGCGATGAAACCAAGCCAACCTGCCAACAATGCCACAAAAGAAGTGTTCCATGTGAGGGATACAAGAAGGAATTTAAATGGAAGTCTTTCGAGGAATCTGCACTGTCTAACAAAGTTGTGCCGCCAAGGCAGAAAAGAAGTATGTGCGAATCCACTTTTTGGACTTACATACGCTGATAGTGGTAGACTCTGTAGAATTGGCCAAAGGAGCAGAGCAGGATACAGAGCCTCCGGGGGAAAATACAACAACAGCTACGAGTCCAAATTCGGATGCTTCTTCAACGCCCGGCGCTGAGGCCGAAACAGATGTGTCTATGCAAGACTCTTTCTTCGACGCAGGCGCCGTCGCGTCAACTCCTAGAGAATTCTCTCCCCGATCAGAACTAAACTTTGATCAACAACCACTTTTCGATATGAGCACCCCTTCATTTCCGCAAGACCTACCAAGACTTAGGTTTGAGCCGAATTCCATTACAAAGAGCTTGGGTAGTATGTTTGACGACACGAGGTCCATTTCTCCAAACTTGGAAGAGAAGCCAACGTTCTCTGATCAATCTCCAACCTTGAGTGAACTACTTCTCCCTGGCTCGGAACTGAATGCAAGGCCCGGGTCAATCCCAATACCACCTGTAAGCATGCCAAAATCGACAATGCGCATGTCCCCGGACGATGCCCAGTTCCAGCTGCCAGTGGAAATTGCCAATGACTCCGTCATGGATGATGATGTTGAGGAAATTATTCGCGATGGGCAATTGTCTATCTCTGAAAACTGGCCATCGAGAAGCCCCATCTACTTTGGGTCTCGCTCATCCTCGCCACAATTCTCCATCCCTGACTATTGGGCATCGAGAAGCCCCATCTACTTTAATTCTCGCTCATCCTCGCCGCCATCTTTCATGCGCATGCCGGTTGACAGTCAGTTTAGCCCAATCTACAAGCAACCAGAATTCGAAGGGGAGAAGCTCATGCACCGGTTTGACAAGCAAACTTGTGGAATTCTATCTGTGAAGGATGGTCCGACTGAGAATCCTTGGAGAACTTTGATAAAACCCCTGACACAAGGTTCACCGGCTCTATACGATGCGATTGTATGTATGGCAGCCTTTCATACATCAAAGCACGAGCCCTCTCTACGAGTTATTGCGATAGAACATTTCAGAAGAGGTTGCAGGGAGGTTAGAAGGGATGTCGCAAAGATTGATACTGATTCAGCTCTTGCTACCGTCGAAAACATACACGCTGCTCTTGCGGCATCGCTTGCCCTTGCATTCGCAGATTCCTGGGATATGACTCGCTCTGGAACCGTGTTTCTGACTGGAGCCAAACCACTTGTCCTGCAGGCCCTAGAATCGCATCAGAAGCAACATCTCTCTGGCGATGAGTTGGACCGGTTGCGATTTCTTTGCAACACGTGGTTCTACATGGACGTTATTGCGAGACTAGTACCCCCGGAGGAAGAAACTGGCCCTGATTTTGACCAATATACACCTCTCGATATACCCTCGTTCCTTCTTAACCGCGAGGTCGATCCTCTCATGGGATGTGCATCAACTTTGTTTCCGCTTATTGGTAAAGTCGCCAATCTTTGTCGGAGGGTTAGACTGGTCGAATCAAACTCCCTTCAAATTATTGATCAAGCAATGGAGTTGAAAAGGGCAATCGTACAGTGGTCTCCTCCTTCCGACGTCGAAAGTCCAGAGGACCCTACCTCTGAGATCCAGCACGCAATACAGACAGCTGAAGCCTATCGTTTTGCTACATTGCTATATTTACATCAAGCTGTACCTGAAATTCCATCTTGGACCTCAGCACGACTAGCCAAGGAAGTTCTTGTCAAGTTGGCGACGGTTCCGTTAGACAGTCGTTTAATAATTGTCCAGATATATCCCTTATTAGCAGCTGGATGTGAAGCGTCTGACGCAGAAAATCGACAGTGGGTCAGCGATCGTTGGCAAAGCATGTCCTCGCGCATGTGGATTGGGAATATTGACCGTTGCCGGGAGGTCACAAAAGAAGTGTGGGATCGACGGGATTTGGCCGAGAGAGAGAGTCAGCGAAGAACAGCACGAGGCGGCATGGCACACTCGGAGAACAATCAAAGAATTTTTGAAGAGGAATTCTCCATAGATGAAATGTTTCCATTTTCCGACACGATGAATAACTCTATAGGTGGTAGCCTGCCACGAAAACCAAGAAGTTTGATTAGCGGTCTCTCGGGACAAACAAAAAAGAGAGAAGAGCCTACTATGGAAGACATGGACCCGCAGGTTACAATTCGGGGTAGAAATCATTGGGTTGGGGTTATGAGGGATTGGGGCTGGGAAAGTGAGTTGATTCATCTTGCACTACAGAGGACTACTAACAAGTTCAGTTCTTCTCGGTTAGAGGAATCAAAGCGTCCGAAAATATCTCCCTTTCAATTTTATGGTTCCAGCCCAATTGCGCATACGAAAACCCAAGGATTGAATTTGAGATGACTCGCTGAAATCGTAACTCTTTCTAAACCGATCATATCAATTGCTTTTGCAAAGCCATGGCGACTATCAACTACCCCTATCTCCTCGGCCCGTTCTGGCTCAACCAGCTACCCACACGCGCTCCGCCTTGTCCTTTCACACCATCTGGTCTACTTGCATTCCCCACTCGCGCCGATGACAAATAGCTGTCATTCCGTCCAAACCCTCCTCTCCACGTATCCTGTGCGGTTGGAGTCGAAACGCAAATACCCCTAGCAGTCACCGGTGTACCGAAACCTCCTCTCCATGGATCCTCACCCGCGTTCCCCGTCATTTCTCTTCGCCGTTGGGCTGCCTCCCATGCTAGGGCTATCTTGTCACTGCTACCCTGTGTGGCTGGCCCTTGCGACGGGTTACGCTCCTGTGGATGAGAATAGTCTGCTTCATAACTTGGCGGGGAATCCCGACTCTCATATTCCGGTAACAGCGTGGATGCCGAAGAGTTGCAGTCCTGATTCATCATGATCTCTGAAGCCGATTGTGGTGATGCAGGATGCTGCTGTCTTTGCGGCTTCCCCTTCTCTTTCGATTTGAATAAACCCATTATCGTTTTTGTTTTGTGTTGCTGTATATGTCGTTTTTTGGCGAGCGTTGTCTGTATCCCGTACTGGTTCGTAGATAGAACAGTCCCTATCTTTCTTCCCTTTTTCTTAGTTTTTTTTTTTTTTTTTTTTTGGAACCGTGGAGTTCGGACGAGGTTTGAGGAGTCTGAGGTGTTTCTGGAGTTGTCATATAGCGAGTTTATGGCGTGTGGGGTCTCCCTTTTTTTGGCTTTGGGGGAGGCGAATAAGTGGGTATCAAGGTTTTTGTGGGTCCGATAAGGGGTTCGTGGACTAGATGGGGTATAGGCTGAGCGACAAGCGAGGTGAGAGAGAGTTTTGAGGGGACTGGGTTTGGGGAGTTCTGAGTTTGGGGATTTGAGGGATGGATTTGGATGAGGTGAGGTAGGGGGGTGATTGATTATGACCTTGATGATTTGATGATGGGGTTTGCGGTAATGAAATGTCGGAAGGGATGTTGGTGGTGATGTTGTCGAAGGTGATAGAGCAAGTAAACGCTATCTAGGTATCTATCATATATGTAGTTTGCGTCGGCAGGGTATTCTTAGCTGATGGTTGGTGGGTGGTTACATAGATGATTTTAATCCTATTGTTTACTCATCATTACCACATTACCTCACTGCCTCTCTATCTCATTGGTGAAGTCTTGGAAGTTGGAGGGAGGTCAATTGAGGGAGGGTATTGACGTCGGTGAGTTGATGAGTTGGTGAGTTGGTGTGGTTGATGGAGGTCGTTTGACTGCTGGCCAAGAGCGATGACGTTGATGCAGATATTCGGATTTTGTGTCTTGAAGTATGGGGTTTGTGTTTTGGTCTCTTGGCTCGATTGGTTTGGGTAGTTTGTTTGGTCTGGTGTTTTGGTCTGGTTGGTTTGGTTTGGTGTTTTGGTTGGTACTGGTCTGGGCTTATGCGTGTGGTTGGTGTATTTGGTGTGAGTTATATTTTGTGGTTGTGTTTCGTGCTCGTGTACCTCCGTCTCGTCCAGCGGTGTGAGATTTTGGGGTTTCGTGTCCTTGTTTTGCTGGGTGATGGAAGGGAGGTACAATACAAAGTTATAAAGTTTGGAGATATAGGATTAAATTTTAATCTTGATTCTTGGGGTGTATGATAGGGATGGTAATATGTTATGAGGTGTTGTAAGGTAGTTCTCAATTTTTAGAAAGTGGTTGTTGGTACACTTCCGTTCATAGTTGGGTTCTGTTGATGATATTGCTTGTGGGAAAAGAGAAAGGAATGTAATTGCATGACAAATCTTCAAATATTTGAGAGATACATATAGGTTAGTAATTAATCATCATGGTCGAGGTGTTATGAGGCTCTGAGGGCTCTACGCACGTAATACTGACGAAGACGTGCTTGCTTTCTGTCTGGACGTATTCGATGGAATGCATCGAGGCATGTGGCCCGTGCACCCAGGAAGAGGGTATAACCTCACTTCTCTCCCTTAGACCCTCTTCCTTCCATAGATTTAATGCAACCACGATTCTTACGTACGTAGAACCACCCCTGTGATACCGACACTTTCACTTCTCAATTCTTCATTCCTGATTACTCAACGATAACCCACCAACCCTGATTTCTGACCTATCACCTCCCTCAATCTCACCATCAAATCCCAACCAAACCCCTCCGTCCCACTTCCTTTTCTTAGAAGGTGATTAATAATTCTTTCTCATATTCAGGAAGTAGGATGTTGATAGTTGAATACTAGACTGGGAAAGATGCGAGGAGGGCGGGAGTATGATGGATTGAGCGTATCGCGTATGTTTATGTGGTGGTATTGGCAAGAGATATACAGTGAAACCTGGGTATAACCGTATAAGAATTATGGACTATGAGAATACCTCTTAAATATTCTTATAATTCCTGGTCCCATAGCTTTTTGGGTGAGGAATAAGAATAACCTCTCAACTTAGAATATTCTTCCTGAAATACGGTCCCAAACTTAGGAATCTTTGAATATAAGAATATTTTTCATACATTTTTAAGGGATTTTACTTCTAAATTATAAAATTTAAAAGGGTCTTTTGAAAATAAGAGGGAAAATAGAATAATAATTATTAAATTTTAAAATTTTGAATATCTTTTCATCGTTTTCTTTTGAATTTTGAAAAAAAGGTAAAGAAAATATTTAAGAAATGTGGGAATAGCCTCATCTTTGCCCCTTTAATATAACTTAACCTTAAGAATACCTCCCGATATTCTTATTTTTATCGTCTCCGGACGATATTCTTATACCCAGGTTTCACTGTACTGTATTAGGATAGGATAATGAAGATGTATTAGTAGGAGTGAGCTAGTAGTATGTTGAGTCGTATGTTAATCTCCATCTTGTGCCGCAGTAAGTGTGTAGCGTTCCTCTCTTCGCCTTCTCATTACGAAAGGTTGAAATACTCACCTATCCAACCCACTAAACCCCCAATCTCCCAATCCCATATAACAACCGCCACACCCGCCAGTATACTCCCCAACCACCCATTCCCCAACCAGCCATACCACAGTGCCTCTACCAAATTCGGGAACCCAAACGAGCAGAGGGATTTCAGGAATGTGGTGGGCGGCGTAAGTGTATAGACTTGTATGCATTGGTAGCAGCTCTGGTAGATGCCCACGAAGGTCGGGGATGAGCTATTGGAGGTTGAGTTGTGCGGACCAGTCGAACTAAGAGGTTAGTTGGGTGGATAAGGGGGGAGGGAGGGGAGGGGAAAGGGGGACGTACGAGGGCGAGACCAATGGGGGCGAGGATTGAGCCGAGGACCATGAGTGGTAATCTGAATTCCGGAACTCCATCCTCTTCCTCCTTATACCCATAATCATTACCCGGCGCAACCAGCTGACTAGCAATCAAACTCCCCGTCGCCAGACTAAGAAAGTTCAACCCGGCGATGCTAGGGCTTTCGTTATATACATCTTTCCATAACCGATGAAGAGATAGAGTAATCCGTAATTATAAGCGTTGTAGATGGCTAGGACTTGTACGATGGGTGGTGTAAATAGGAGAATCTAAGGACGGAGAAGTGAGCCGAGTTTGCGGTCGGGGTTGTCGTATTCGGTGTGGAGGGCTTTGTTGTGTTGTTGTTTTCGGAGACGTTTGGCTTTTGCGTGGAGGATTGTGGGGACGTGGGTTTCTTGGAGGAAGATTAGGGCGAGGACGTTGGCTATTGTGATGGCCCAGAAGCCCCAGCGCCAGGTTGTGTATTGTGCTATGAAGCCGCCAGCTTTTGAAAAATTACCAAGCTCGATTCATGTGGAAAGGGGGGGTCTACTCTTACCAATTGGACCAAGCGCAGGTCCCAGAACCGGCGCAAGATAATAAACACTCAACCCCCTCCCCCTCTCCTCGGTACTCTAAACATCAGAGCCCCCCCCCCCCCAATCCCAGCCAGCAACCCGAAAACCAGCAGCTGAGTCTTATTCTACGCAAATCCACACAGGAAGCTTCAGATGATGTAAAAGACATTAGCCACCTGCACGACACGCACACGCCCGTAGATCTCGCTGAGAGGAGAGAAAATGAAGGGACCGAAAGAGTAGCCGACTGTGAAAATGGAGAATACGAGGGATTGCTCAATGGAGGAGGTGATGGCGAATTCTTTGGCGATGTTGGAGAGGGGGGGGGGGGGGGGGGGGGGGGGGGGGGGGGGGGGGGGAAAAAAAATAAAGGCGAAGGCTGAAATGAGATTATTAGAGTTGCCTGCGATGAGTTAGTGCTATGAATCTTTCATTTGAAAAAGGGGAGAGAGAGTCTTACAGCCCATTTCCTACCTCTCCCCCAATTCTTAGGACTCTTCGGGTCGTCCTCTCCATCCCACGTCACCAGATTCGGATCGTCATCAGGTTCACCTTTCGCATTAGGAGTCGTCCCCGGTCTCTCAGACTGGGGAAACGGATATTCTGTTTGTGAGTAATCTGAGGCAGCGTATGGGTATCGAACAGTCTCCGTCGGGTCCGTCAATGGCTTCTTGAAATCTCTGTCTTCTTCGGGATCATTGCTATTTCCCAATCGATAAGAACTTCTCGAGCGGAGAAACCTCATAGGAAATCTCATGGGACTCGCCACTTTATGAAGGGGTATCGACATGTTGAGATATAAAAATCTCTCAAATGAGACAAAGAGTATAAACGAAGTTAACGTGCAAAGAGAATAACTTATGTGTGGGTCTTCATCGTATATGAGGGCAAGTCCACGGAAAAAATGCTCCGCATCAAATGAACCATTCCGCCAAAAATAATAACCTCACCTCGGGTCGTCATCGATAGCTTCACTTGAAGTCTTCTCAAATGGCAAAAAACCGTACCCATCTGGAGTTTTCAAACGCATCTCGCATCGCGTAAAAATCGTCCGAAATTTTCCGCCACAACGGTTCACCAGCGACGTCCAAACTTGTTGTCAGCATACTCGCGCCGATGAATTCTGACCGTTTTCAATTGTCGTCAGGGTTGCGCGTTGAAAGGGTGTCTTCTGTCGATGAGTTTGCGTCGAGATGCAGAGGTGGAAATAAGGTTGGGGTGTTGAGTGGGGCGAGGGTTGATGACGTAAGCCACCCATCCCATTTAGGGGCTCCTTCACCACACTGCCACTGAGCTCTGTTCCGAAACTTATTTTCAAAACTTCTCCGAATAAATTGAGCTTTCCAAATAATTAAGTTGCCAATCGCATAAATGGGCGAAAACGAATTGACGCCAAATTACGAAATTCATGCAAACTACCGGTACTGATTGTATACCATGTCTTTTTATTGTCATCGTATCGCCTTTCAAACTTCCGCCATTCCACGTAAGCCCAAATTTTCGGTACAAGAAAAATTGGCAAATCGAGACGGATTGGTCGTGTAATCAGCTGATCTGGCAGTCAATCATCTTTCTCAAAATTTCACACATAGTGAAATTAGGTCTGGAATTCTGAAAACAATTTACTCGAAGGCCTTTTGCCAAGTACGTAATGCCCTCAACTCCCCATGGTATCCGGAAATCTACAAAGAATCTGAGAATCTGAGCTTCTAGTCCTCATTCATCATCCGCTCCTCCTGAGGATCCGCAGCAGCCACCCACCCATTGCAAACCATCCAAATGAAACAATTGTATGCAATCAACATCTCCTTGATAACCTCCACGCAATCCGTATTCCACCGGCTCTCAAAAAACCTTGCACGTCTGCTCTGCACTTCCAAACTGCCCCGCTCAACCTCCAGTCTCCGAATTCTCTGTTGAAATTGTACGCGAAAACCTTCTTCCCGGGCCAATAACTCATCACGCTCTTCGATTACCAACCCCATGTAGTTGATTATCCTCATCATGTTTGGAAGGTTAAAAGTATCAGCAGTAATATTGGTAAGACCGCTTCTCTCAGGAAGGGGTTGAATGATTGGAAGGACCTGCTCTTCGTAGAGAGCGAAGAGGTCGGGGTTTGTTTCAGAAGGATCTTGAAGTGTGTCCACGGCGTTATTTTCTGTGGCATCTGAGAAGTCAGCAATGATTTTGGGAAGATTCGCGGTCCAGATGAGGCATCAACTTACCATTTTCTTCAGGAGGAGGTCGTCCAAGGTTTTCCATCATTTCCTCGACTTGTTCGTCGTCTTCAGTAACCATTAGTAGAGGATCTTTGCCATAGAAATTTCAATTTCACCTACTACCAGCGCTGAAAGCATAATATTCGGCGTCCGTAAGTCGGCGTTCTCCAGGTTCCAGAACAACTAAACGTGGGACGACATCAGTCATTTATTCTGAAAGGAGGGGGATATGAATAGTTTGCGAAGCAGAATTTCAACATACTTGGTGCGTCGAACGGGTCGGAATAATAGCCAGTTGGTGGGTTGTCAAGAACAACCATGATGCTGCTCACGCTGAGTGCATTTTTAGTTGCAGCTCTTCTGCGCGTCACAGTAAAGCCCAATGGCATTATTGCGGTTTAAGCAATATTCGCCGATCTGGTTGCGAAGAAATTTTGGTTTGGGTTGTGGTGCGATGAAAGTGAAGCCGAAGATCACTGCAGCAACCGATCTCAGAAAAATTCAGAACTGGATGTATCGTAGCGATTGATACTCAGAGCTACTTGGAAGAAAAGCACTGCATCTATAACTGTATCATTTGCATGATCACAGAAGAGCTGGTCTTTGTGCGCTGGCGGTTGTTGGTTGCGATGGTTGTTTGAAGGGAGGTTGAAGGAAGCAAAAGAGAAATAACAACAGATCGGCAATTGTTGCCGCACGATCGGGATTGAACCGGGACGGGATGAACATCGGATTATGAGCAGCGTTGCCGCCTCTATGGCTGATCCGGAAAGCTTTGTCGCAAGGCCGTCTGCTTTCCACAACTGCAGGTCCGCAACACACTTGTCCGATTCACCAACAAAACCTTTCTTGAAAAGAAACTATTTATTTGATCATAATTTCAAGAGACTTTGACGCATTAACAGTTAGATTTATTTCTCTTTCTTGACATATTCACCAATATCGCTTACAAGGGGTTGATATCGAAATGGGTTTTAACTGTAAACAGTACCCTACTTTTCCTGACTACTATCGAAATTTGCTCCATTGACCAATTCAAAGCAGTTTCGTAAGGGAAACCATCAAGGCTACAGTAAGACAAGAGCAATTCGATGCGGTAAGGCTTTCCATCTCATCCTGAAACACCAAAGTTTCAACGACACTTGACGTCTTTCAAGACCATTACTGACGCGCTGAAGCCATTCAATTGGTAATACGACGCTATTCTCTTCACTTTTGGAACTCAAGGTGGTTTACAAACCTGAAACCCGGAACAGCAAAGAGAGGTTACCTTATGACCTCTTTCTACCGTCCACCAACACAAAACGCAATCACGCTCACAAATTCAGGTCTTTACCCCCCAAAACTTCAGAGTAGCTCTTTCCATTTGGCTTCGCTTCGTATCTGTCAATTTCTGCATATAAACGGTGGGAGAAGAGCTTTGCACGACAACCGGCGATGGCGCAATTCCCTCTTGAAATTAAGCAGGATATTACCGCGGACGACTCTCCCAAGCCAGCAGTGCCCAGCACGCAACAGATCTACTTCTACTTCCAAAGGTCTTTCTCATATTCGTGCCGTCGCACATCACTTTGGTCAGTACACATCTTTTCCAAATTTCTTCATCCAGAAAATTCAAGGATAAAACTAATTTTCTGCGCTCAGGAATTGGACTGGGAGATCTCGGGGTGCAGAAAGCGTCAGTTGCAAATTCTGTCTTTCCCGAGTGCGAGGTTTCAACTGAGTATCGTCCTTTGGGAAATTACTAAACCAGCCATGTGCAAGAAATGCTAACATTTTCTGCAGAAAGAATGAAGAGCTCTCAGAATTCCCAACAAGATCCCGCCTGCCATGACAATGCTGCGAACAACACAACTGCTGGTAAGTAACAACACCCTCACCTGATCATGTGTCACCACCCTTCCATGAAAATGCCATGGCTAACACCTCCCCAGCAAAACCAAGTCTTCTCACCCTCATCCCCGAAATGCAACTCAAAATCATCTCCTACCTAGACCCCATCGACTCAACCTGCCTAGGCCTAACACACCGATATTTCTACGCCACTCACCACAAAATTCACGGTACTATCTCCCTCTTAGCTTTTCACGACACCATCAATCCGCATACCATCAAACCCACTCGCAGAGTCCCGCTGTTCATTATCTTGGTCGATTGGGCGGAGAGTCAGGGTCTCTCGTTCAGTTTTGTGAACCGAAAATTTGTTACGAATGAACGACGGAAGGTGTTGTATCAGGAGCAGTTGGAGAGGGTGCGGATGAAGGCTGAAGGGCTAATTTGGAGGACTGGATTAACCCGACGGGGTGGAGTGAGGAGGTGATTGATTGGAATTTAGAATTTCGTGTTTCTTTCTCGCCTGAATTTCACATGATTTCTTCATTGTTCTCCTATAATAGTTTGCAATTGAGATCGAAGTGGAACTTAAGCCATCCGGCCCGTCCTATAGCTGTGGATGTCGTAATTTAGCTATGGCAAGAACGCATTCCAAAAGGAAAATCAGGGAGATAGTCAAATGCAAGGGTCTCCCCCAGTGTAGGTAGGCTGGACGCATAATTTGTTTCTGCCCCCAAAAAAGATCATCCGGCAAGCATGGATGGAGGAGTTACCGGTATTTGGATTACCTTCTCGAGACTTCCCTCTTATCCAGCCCTCACAGGGGGGCAGTTATCCATGCGATAGACTGTAGCAGTTAGAGCAGAGACTTGTAGCGCTAGGAAAGAGACGAAGTAAGTGAAGTGAGCGCGACCGAACATTTTGAGCTGATTCGCTTTGCTGACTGCAGAGGTAGAGTAGTTCGGAAGTTCGGAAAGATGAAGAACCTTGGACAGATAAAAAGCTTTAAAGAATTGGAAAGGGTAAAATGGATGACTTGGTTCGAAGATTCAAGATTGCAAAATTTCAAGTCATGGAGCAATAGCGCTAACTTCTCGTATGCTTCAGTTGGAAGTTGGAAGTTAAAGAGTCAGATCCACTGCCAGACCAAGGGATAGACGCAAGGCGGTGTTAAACGTCAACAGCGTTCTTACTCCCATTCCCTTTACCTTGTTTCAAGCGCAGCAAGGCAGATTAAGAAGTCAGGCAAGACAAAGGAGGACATAGCCGCATAGATAATTAATTAATTATATTTCAGGATAGGTGGAGGAGGGCGGAGGAAAGGCAGAGGATAAGATAGGATGGGATTTTGAGAACGTCGTGTAACAAAATAAGCGCGCTGCAGCTCTCGCGAGATACAATCCTATACACAGCCATGCTGCGTCGTGCTTAGTACTGCAGTTTCATGATCCGGAGTCTGCATTTCAAACCCGATACAGTCAGACCTCTCTATAAGGATCCCCGCGATACAGGGAAAAGTTGAGCATATAAAGAGGGGCATCCCGGTTTCCAAAGGGAGGCTACAGGGGAGGTCTGGTTCCACGGAATTATCCCTCCTTATAACCCACGGAGAGGATCTTTATTAAGATTTATGCTTCTTTAAATTCAAGGGAGAGAAGGATGCATCGCGTGGCGGTTTACCGAGGCTTAACCGATGGGCGTTCTGATAACCCGGTGGGAAGTTATGTTACTTGCGCGCCTAATTGTCTTGGTGGGGAAAGATTAAGCCTCGATTATGTAATGTGTCATACGATACGGCCCCCAAACTTAAGACTTATATCTCGCATGTACGAGTACCCCTGAAATACTTCTAAGCTTCTCCCCCATCTTCGCGCGAACAAGACCTTGAAATTCCCCTTTGTTGCCTCGCTTCCTTCTTACTCGCACAATCGTCATCGCCCGGATGAACCGGAGGTCAGAGGCGGTTCTTATTGGTGGTTATAGTGCGAGTATGTAAGCAAAGTATAGTGTGTGGTGCTTAAATACGAGAATTATAGCATATGAAACACATTAATCGCCCGAAGGCGTAGAAATTTATCAGCGTTGAGGCAGAAATAAGCGATGTGTTCTGGTTTGATCGGTACGTACAAAAGTTTAGTCACGTGAACCACCCCCATTCGTTTACGAAGCCCACAGAAATCCAAACACAAAGCGAACTCTCCACCCCTGGTAGTGGAGGTAGGAGGGCTAAGCCACCGATGAGGGTCCCCTAGAATAGAAGAATGAGTGAAAAGCCTCTTACATACCGCGATGCGCCTTCATTCCTTTGGGGGCAAGAAAGGGGGGAACAAGTTAACTTCTACGGAGCGAAGTTTCCGAAGGCATGAAAGTCAAGCTTCCACACTTTCTGCCCAGCCCAAAAAAGCCTTGTCATTATAGCATTAGTGAAATACGACATTATTCACTAACAAGCCATAATTATTAGCCAATAATATGGAGAAATGAGCAAAATTAGCTGATAAATATAGTGGAATTGTCCAATAAATAAAATGGTGACGGAGATATTACAGAGGCATTTGTTGGCCCCAGAAAATCCTCGTACAGAGGTCTACTTGTACTCGGTACGGATCCTAATGCGAAGAGTCTACCATGCAAGACTGATTTTACAATCCTAAGACAAGCTGCTCCACCCTTAGTGCGTAAATCCTTCTCTTGGTGGCTTGAAATCGGGAGTACAGTCAGGAAGAGGTGCTGAGGGACAGCCTGTCCTAACTCAAATTATCAATATAAAGATCGTCTCTCTCCAGCTTTATGATATTCTCATCATTACCACCACCATCACCATCACCACCACCACCACCATCAACACCACCACTACGAAAGCTCTTCATTGAGCTCTCCAACACCATTACAATCTTAGAAGCATTTCATTCTTCCCCACAGCTCGTCTTAGCAAACCACCCAAGTACTCCCATTACTTCTCCACCATGCAATTCAATATCGGATCTCTCGTCTTTCTAGGCATCACCACCCTCAGCAGTCTTGCGAATGCCCAAGCAGTCGCCTTCGGTCAGCAACTCCAAAACAGTGACCAGACCAACCACTGGGTCGCCTGGCTCGACGGGGAAAACGCATGCCCAGGCATGCAAGTTCTAGACGTTCTCACCGACGCTCCTTGTGGCACTCCATTCCAGCTCGGTGAGGTGCAATATGAGTTCAACGGCTGCGCCGGCGACGGCCCCCCCACCAACCTCCTTGACGCCGGTGGCGAGCAGATCGGCGGATGCACAGCCAACGACAACAACAAGATCACCTGTCATGGTGATCTCCACGATATCATCAAGCACGGTACCTGCGTTATAATCAATGGTGAATAAGTCTACCATCATCAGCAACTGGGCGACATGCGAACGCAGGGAAGATCTTTGTTTTGGTTTGGATTCTGGGATAGTTTTGATCATTGGCGGAAGGAGTTCATCAAGTCGGGGGGGGGGGGGGGGGGGG
>QYAP01000696.1:0-19987 GCA_003988905.1 Hymenotorrendiella dingleyae
AAAATGGAACATAGAACATATCTTTGGCTTCATCTCGCCATTGGGGCTATTGAAGATAAATACGAAAACAGTCTACAACCAGATTCGGAATCAGTCGAGTCGCTTCAACTCCCTTCTTCTATCGAAGATGCGTACGAAAAGATCCTAAGCAAAATCCAGAACGATAACAAAAAAGTAGCTTCCAACATTCTACATATTATCGTTGGTGCTCGTCGGCCATTGAGTATAGCTGAGATGGCAGTAGCGCTTGGCCTCGCCAACAAACCGGATCCACAATCTTACAAAGAAGCTGCGATAGAAAATAGTCGCATGGAACAACTCCTTCCTCGACTCTGTGGACTGTTCGTTTTTGTAAATCACTCCAAGATCTACCTTATCCATCAAACTGCGAAAGAATTCCTTATCCAAACACAAACTAGATCAGTGGGTGGTTCCTGGAAGAATTGTCTGAGGCCGAGCGAATCGGAAACTATCATGGCAAATATTTGCATAGATTATCTATCACTTGCTGAGGTTGATTTACACTGCTTAGAAGAACTACAAAAAATAAAGAGTGGTCCAGACAAAACCGTAAAGTTTATTATCCCAACTGTTAAGGAATCGAGTGTTCGTGATCGGTGTGAATTCCTCGTTGGATTCCGAGTAATAGTATATCTTCTCTCCGGAGGAAGCTTACCTTCCTCCTCCACCTTTGATTAATACATTTATATCTACCCCTACCTTCTGTGCCTTCCAGCATTGCTCAATACCAACCACAATACAACAATTAATTCTATCATTCTTACAATCCACTCGGGCTATCGGGAGTGTTCGTTCGTGGAAGAAACTCTCCCGATAACCTCAATTCTCTTCAATGATCTAGCGCTCTAAACCAATTAATATAGTATCCGTATACAGCATACGCCTGTCCGAATTCATGAGTTAAAGGCTTTCCCTCTCCATAATTTAATCAAAAACTGGCTTTTCTAACATTTTCTTAAACAAGAAAACGACTTCTGGACCAGAAAAGAGAGAAAACAATATAGCGAAGATTATACTTTAATTACAGATAGATTTTATCGGCCTTCTAAACAAGATCGCGAGCTTCAAGCCGTTAATCTGTCAGCGACTCAGGGCTAGACCCCACGTACTGAGGTCTGTCACCAAACACTGGATAATCCATTGGTGCAAACGAGCGGCTCTTGAGATCTTGAGGATTTGGATGTGCCATTGCGACGGTGGTAGCATTCTTTTTCAAGGAGGTTGTGCGTTGCTAACAATCCTGGAGCATGATGTGACAGAGGATTGCACAAAGAGAATATTTCCTTGTTAGATGTCATCAAAAAATCCCTCTTTGGGTTCTTATTCTATCAGTCTTCAAGCTTCTAGTATCAAATTAGAGCTCTTTCTCTTAACTAAAAGGGAACACAAGGAAAAAACGGATTCTCATCTTAATTATTGGATAAGAGCTAAATTTATAGTTTCAAAGAAGCGATATTCAGACCAGAATGCTTAAGTATCAGATCATAGTCTTTGGCTTCTTGTCTTGTGAGTATTCAAGTTTCTAGTTTTAAATGAGAGCTCCTTCACTTAAGTAAACGGTAACAAGTTATTAGATGAAGCATATTAAGGGGAGAAAAACTATGCCATAAGAGCAAACACCAGATTATCATCTCAATTATTGGACAAGTGAAATTGGAAGGATTACTTACGCTTATTGATCATCGTGTCAATACTGCACAGGTCTGTGACTATAAGCCACGTGGCTGCGTGTCTGGCAGCCTTCTTGTTAATACTGGTTCCTTGTTTCTCGATTAGAAAACCATAGTGTTGTGTGCACAAAACAACTGTCCAATCTGATGCGGGGGTAGGTTGGGATGCAGTAGAGGTTGAAATGGGGGAGCAAAGAGAAATATCTGCCAGTTGTTGTATGACTGATAAGCAGTCCATAGAAGACAGGACAAGAGCTAAATCTATAGTTTCAAAAGTCAGCAATCAAACCAGGTTGTTCAATTATCAGACTATAGTCTTGGGCTTCTTATCTTGTGAGTCTCCAAGCTTCTAGTTTTAAATGAGAGCTCCTTCTCTTAATTGAAAGGGAATAAATTATTAGATGAAGCGTATCAAGGGGAGAAAAACTATACATCAAGAGCAAACACTAGATTATCATCTTAATTATCAGATAATAACTAACTCTGAAGTTTCAAAGAATTAACAACAACACCAGGATGTATACGTATCAGATAATAGTATAACGCCCCTTTTTGGCTATCATCGAATGAGTTTTCAAGCTTCTATTTTCAAACCAGAGCTCCTTCTCTTACTTGAATAGCAACATACTATAGATGAAGGGCAATAAGGGGAGAAAAACTATACCTTGAAAGTAAACAACAGATTATCATTTTAATTATCAGACAATAACTAACTCTAGAGTTTCAAAGGATCAACAACAACACTAGGATGTATATATATCAGATAATAGTATAACGACTCTTTGGGCTCTCATCGAATGAGTTTTCAAGCTTCTATTTTCAAATTAGAGCTCCTTCTCTTAACTGAATGGCAACATACTATAGATGAAGGGTAATAAGGGGAGAAAAACTATACCTTGAACGTAAACAACAGATTATCATCTTAATTATCAGAGAAGACCTCAATCAACAGCTTCAAAAGATCAACAACAACACTAGGATGTATAAGGACTCGATGATAATCCAGTAAGCACCAAATCACCAAGTCACTTTAGCAAAAACATCACAAAACACCACAAAACATCTGGCATCATTTCACTTGTGCAATGCATCAGTCCAAGTTCTCGCTCATTGCGTACCGTAGTACGTCTTTCCTTCCATTCGTTCGTCATCTATACTAGTACATTGAGGGGTTTATAGAGGTGCTCCCCCCCTCCTCGCGCATTGGTTAAAGAGCTGCTCACAGGTTCCAGCCAACCTCTCCGTGGCACTCTGGGAGGCATTCCGGACAGCCGTTGGCTCCACAGCAAGGGCAAACCACAAAGCCGTGGCCGCAGCCATCGACCGGAGGACAGACACAACTGCAGACAGAGCAGCCCAGAGCACTGCCGGTATGGCCGCAGTGGGTACGACCGCTATCTCCACAGGTCTCGTGGCGGCGGTGGTGTTGGCGGAAGCCCGGGCCGACAACTGGTCCCCGAAGAGACTGCTGGATCCCCATAGGTTGAGGAGGAGGGGCCGAGAAGAAGTTGCCTTGGTTGGCGGTGGTGGTGGTGGTGAGGGTCGCGGTGGTGGTGGTGCTGCTGGTTTGGGCGGCAGGAACCGGAGCTTTGGCGGCGGCCTTCTTCTTCGTGGATGATGCCACGGCATTTCTTCTGCCAATACGCTTGGTTTCAGATGGCTCGTAGGCCGGAAGTTCGGATGGTACACCATCGAGATTCATCTTCTGGCGCTTGTATTGCTGTTATGTGATGTTAGTAAATGTCCTTGCTTGTGTTGCAGAGATAGGGCTATTATGGCTGAACAGAGTTACAAAACATGGGAAATACTTACAAGGGCTTCTTCATCGCCTCCTTTACCGCAGCTTCCTTCTCTGCCTCCGTACCCTTGGTTTTCTTGCGTATGTTGCTCCTCCACGCGTAAAAGGCCTCGCGGCGGTCTTTCCTGTACATCTTGTTAGCATAAGAAATCCGAGAAGACTATAGGACTCAATGATCTTACTCGTAAGCTGCATCTCCTGGATGCGGATGACGGTAGTCGCTATCGAGAGATTCATCTATCTCCTCCTCCTCCCTCTTCTTGGTCTTCTTTTCCTTCTTCTGCTGCTTTTTGGGCGGCATGGTGGTTTTTTTCTTCTCTGATACTGGGAACAGGAAGAGATACGATGGTATGGATGAAGTAGAGCGAGAATGGTATGGTAGATCGAGCGGCGAAGATGTCTGTGGCAACGATCTTTTGGTTGCTGAAGGAGAAAAGTTCGCAAAGGGCGAACGGCGGAATTTGACGAGGCAACCGTCGGCGTTTGAATCACCCGTCTTCGAGAATGGCTGTCAGTCGAAAATTCATGAAGCGAGCCTCAAAATCGTGCCCGACAACGTTTAAATTTCCATAATATTTGCCAAAATACAGCGGCACATCTTCAAATCTTCAAAACCCCATCAAACATTATCAAAAGCGCCAGGATAATGCTGCAACTTGCGAAATAGGGGAGCACTTCATTGGTGATCCGCGGCGAGGATTGAAAGAGGAATTGCCGCAGCGATCAGAAAACCACGACAATTGCCTGCTCTCAAGATGAACGCCATGCAACTGTCAGTTTCCAGTGAATCAGTGCCTCTAGGAGAGAGCAAGTTTCAATTGTATAGACTCGTCTTGCGATTTCGCGAAAGCCCCTCAAGGCGATGGACATGGCGGAGACACCCCCAAGTGTTTAATCTTCCAGCTGCATAGTTCGAATGCCATTGAGGTAAGTGAGCGCCCTCGTAATTGTACACTGGTTCCATAATTTGCAGGCCTTCTTACTGACATGAATAGCAGCGTTCATATCTTCCAAATCCGGTTTGATACCATCTTCGCCGAACCCGCAAATGATATCGAAGGTATAATCCACCGCCTCATAGTCTCGATGGCCATGCCGAAGTATCCACTCGACCATCGTATGTTTCAAAGGATTTGGAGATATCACTTTTTTCAAACCCTTCTCCGGTAGCGAGGACGAACCTCTCAGGCATGAGATGCAGCTCCAAGACTTTGCAGAGATATATGTGGATACTGGGTTTGGACTGGGAAACAACAGGAACTAACATCCTCGGATTCCAGAGGATTGCAGTCCTGAGCGGTCTGCCGGGTTACTTGAGTACACCTTTCCTGGCTCCATGGTTTGCTTTAGGAGCCCAAGCGAACTCTCAAGAAGGAGTCACGAGAAATACCACCACGAATTCAATAACGGGGGCTTGAAATGGCGATCACCAGGTCTGGAGCTGTTGAGGAGCTGGAGGTCTGCGAACAAAACCAAAGATAGGGGCACTGAATATCGTTATGGGTGCGATGAGTAAAATTCAGGGGTTGAGAGAAACGAAGACTATCTCCGCTCGAGTCTGGTCTAGCGTTCGAAGCTGGCAGTTTTCAGGAAAGCGAAAAAATATTCATGCCGAAGAATCGTCCCTCGAGACCCATGGCTACTTCCAGTTCCGTCAATCTACTTTCTTCAGCAAACGCCAACCCCTTTCTCCTTCCATTTTATTTTGCATCTTCCTTGATGTTGAAGATCTACGACCTGGACTTCATTACCATGGGTGTTGACAGCTCGGTCCCTGAGAGCAAGATCCTTCTCGGCATCCCAGATGATGGCAGCTGACTGGAGGGACTTATTTCTTCTCTCAAGCAATGGAACAAACTCAATCTTCCGCGCATTCGACCTCATCATACAAATGCCGCTCTTCGTCAAGAAGTTTATTGAAGCAGTTCACGCGCAATTCATTTACGACGATGAAGCTCTTAAAGGCAGTATTCTCGACCACGACCCTACTCTCTCGGACGACCTTAGGCGGCTCTTGACGACCTTTAAAGCCCGCCTCAACGATTGAGGTTGCGGCGAAAAGCAATGGGGCAGTGCGGTTGTAACGATTGGCAACAGCGATGCGGGGGAGAGGTCCAAAATTGCGTTGCTATTTGTCATATAATTCATGGCTAGTCGACCACCCAGAGAGACGCACAATCGAATGGCTCGCTCGGACGTTCCTGTCCGCTGGATAGTCCCCCAGGATCCAAATAGTCGAGTAAGTATGGGGTGGGTACTTTCCGCAAGAGACGCACGTCGTGTGTCCACATACTGAGTATTGTTGAAAAGGTCTGTCGGTGTGTGCCAGGGTTATGCCTTCGCAGTAGCACAGTCTGACGGTGTTTTTTGCGAGTTCGATAGCTTCAGAAACCAGTCCAGGTCGGCGGAAGAACGACCTGTCCATCCCTCCGGGGCAGCAGAACACACCGGGTAAATTACAACCTCCCGCAAGCTCGGTTCGCTCTTCCAATTCAACAAACCAAACCATCCGTCCATGGTTGGAGCAGATGGTGGGAAATTCTCCATCCACCGACTCCGGGGGGAGGCTAGGTCTTGTAGAGGAATTGATTCAGTTGAGGAGGGGTCGAGGGAGTCGATTGCTCCTGTGAGCTCGGAGGGGGCAAATACTTTGCTGTACAAGAAGTGGTCCGAAGGGTTCGATATCGGCTTTGGTATGACGGAGCCATTGAGTTGTATATTGAACAAGAAGAGGAATTGCCGGGTATCGCGGTGGTATTTGGGTCCAACCCCATCTCTCTCATGATTTCGTCATTGTCTTTCTGGTTTGGTGACGGGAAGAACGGAGCAGGAACTCCAAGAATGTTGGGCTGTGAGCCTCATCTGATGGGATCACTACGTGCCAAATATGCCCGCCTCGCTCCTCATTTTCATGCCCGCATGAATCATTGAGACAAAAGGAAAAGACGCAATTGAACAAAGCCAAGTTCTCCGCCTCCGCCTCCAGCACTCCCTGCCTGGCGCTGTACAAGAAGTGGTTCGAAGTATTCGGGGTCGGCGGTATGGCCGAGCCATTGACTTATATATTGAACAAGAAGAGGAAACGCTTCGATATTTCTGACCAGCACACATGTCGACTGGTTTCCCAGATTTGGGATTTTCCCACCAGCTTTCGTTGGCCATCGGTTCCCCTCTCAAACTCCACTATTCACTCCAGGTTTCGTGGGCTTGATTTCAGCGAGGAGATTGCTTAGGATTTCTTTGTAGCAATTTTGGCGCCTACTATCAACGATCTCACGTGTGTAATGCGTTCACACGGAGAATGCGTCGTCGCAAAAAACGTAACCGCTATCTAGTTCATGGCGTTGCGGTGACAGTGAGCGAGGCGTGAAGAGCATGCTTTCGTCTTCCGATGTGGTGGGGGTTGCAATCGCCTCGTCAGAGGAAGAGTCTTCGGGCAGGTCGTCACCATGTTGCTCGCCATCGGTTCCCCTCTCTAACTCAACAATGAGCCCCTCAGCGGGATTTTTCCACCAGCTTTCGTTGGCTTGATTTCGGCGAGGAGATTGCTTAAGATTTCCTTGTAGTAAGCAGGTGTGCCAGGATAGGAGTAGTATGGAGACATCTGCGGCATCGTAATTGCAAATGGGTTGGTAGCTACTGCCACCGCAACCTGCTGGTATTGGGCAGTTGGGCTGGCTGCACTGGCTCTCCGAGCACAGCCAGGATATTTTGAGTGTAGTTGTCATAAGTGACGATACGAGATCGCCATCAGTTCCTCACTCGAACTCCATCATCTACTCGTCGATGTATTCGAACAACTTGGGGTGAGATCTAAGTCGAATTTCTTGGCCGCTCAACAATTCACTGCGCGCGTTGCTTGCCAAATTCAGGCTTACTGGTTCATAACTCTTCAAGTTTTTCGGCAGCAAAGCAACAAAAAGATAGGAAATTTGTACTTCGGCAACCCCTATATATCCTCAAGCCTGGGCTCTTGGAGTAATATAGGAGATTTCCAAGTTCTCCAGGTTGTCAATCTTCAAAGCCGTGTACACACGGTACGCCGCTCGAATTCGTCAGTCAAGTATAATAGCCGATCACAAATTGAACTCTTGAAGTATCTGCAATGTATGTTTTAAGCCCCAGCTATGCGCGACATTGGATTTTGTTGGTTGTCAAAAAAGAAACATCGTCTATCAAAACGAGGATGTACGTCTTTGTTGGCGTGGTCTGTGGCCTAGCCGTATTTGCATCTCTGATCAAGTAGCGGCTCAGGGGCTCGACTCTTGCACGCGGAAAGCTTGATGGATATGCGGCAATCGGATTGAGAGAGTGTTGCTGTTGACAGCGATGGGACAAAGGCTTCCGAAACGCCTGAGAATGTGAGAAAGGGGTGAGGTGAGGTTGAGAGCATCTCGGCTAAAATGCGCTATTCCTCTTTGGGCTTCGGTCCCGAACCTTGATTTGATGATCACCTCCAAACGAGAACGCCAACCTGAGTTGTGCTACTTTTCAATCAATGACGCGTATCTTTCCATGGGACGCATGATTCGACTGTCAATCCCCACGCATCAGAGGAAACCATCAGGCATGGATCTACTGTATCTGCGGAAGCCAACGACTCTCATCGTCGCCGGTAGGCTAGCCGCCGGCCCCTTGGAAGCTTTATGTCGCTTGCAGTTTGTACCGATATCGAAGGGCTAGTCTCGCAGCCTAGAATGCATTGCCTCGGGGGAGTAGAATCGGTTCTCAAGGTCGAAAGTGGGCGCAAGCTTCAGCCGGTCGGTCGCTGGAGACAATCGGATGCAATGTGCGAACGAATGGAGGCAGTTTCTGCAAATTTCTCATCATGCTTCAACGTACCCTGATCTTGTGGGTGGGTGGGTGTTCCTGCCTTTGCCCATCCTGATGATTCTCGATGAGCTGCTTAACCCAGAGGGCCAGGCAAATCGTTGAATCTTGTGCCTTGCAGCGCTAGACTGTTCCGAGGGCTCGGTTCAGGAGCTCGGTCCACAGATTCACAGACAAGGGGGGAGACCTGACGACTACACTGAAGCAAGGTAAAAGTCCAACAGCAGGCGGCTGAAAACCCATAGCACAATTATTCCGACCGCAGTTACGATAAACTTGCTCAGCTGGCATCGACTTTCTCCAGAGAATATCTTCAACCAGCATTGAATGACTGCTTTCCGCCGACGCGTTCAACAGCTGCAACTGTATCACCCCCGCCATAATGCTCCACTGCTATGGTCGGTCTGGTTTCAGCTTTTGGTCTTGACAAGACAATGGGAAAGGGGGCTTTCGAGAGATGAAGAGAGGTGCCGGTTTCGAGTATCTTGTAGGTGTCTTTCTTTTCGTTCAGCGTATTGCTCTTTCCGTAATTTCTCACTCGCGTCGTCCCATACCCCTTGTCGGAACGCACTCTGCTGTTTTTCGAGTCTGGACCATGGTCATCCAATCTTCATACATCTGATGTCGAATCGCTGGGTTCGAGAGTATATTAGCGGCGGCATATACTGTCAGGTAGACTCTTCTTCCTCTTACTCTTTCAATTCCCTCTCAACCACACGTTTTTGCGAGGTCTTCTTTCATTTCCCTTGAGTTCAAGGGAAGAATGAGGAAGCGAGCAGGGGGGCTAGTTGTCTAGAGCTTTGGCCAGGGAGCTTGGTTGTTGTGAATCACAGCTCAAGTGTCCTTGTCTGTTTGATCCCATCCTTTTCTTCTTCTTCTTCTTCTTCTCCTCCTCCTCCTCCCCCCGTTGAAGGAAAATAACTCCGTACGGAATGCGACGTGAATGAAAGCGAAGAAAATGCAGACGAAATGAAGAACTGCTTGGTATCCTTCTGCTTCTCATTCTTCTTCTTCTTCTTCTCCTCCTCCTCCTCCCGTTGAAGGAAAATAACTCCGTACGGAATGCGACGTGACTTTCGCGAAGAAAATGCCGACGAAATGAAGAACTGCTTGGTATCCTTCTGCTTCTCATTCTTTCAACCCTCTTGATGCTACGAAGGCAGAGTACGATGGGATGGCGAGCCCGAATTGCAGCTTCCTTTGTGTTGGGCCATCCCTAGGCCGTGATACAGACACTAGGTGGTGTCTGTGAATCGGGATTCTTCGTTGCGACGTGCTCAATCGAATTTCGCAAGCCTCTTTCCTAAACCACCAGGTGTTAGTTATGCTGCATTGTATTGGCAATTCTGTGGGAACTGACACTTTGCAGATGCTTTCGCGCTATTCCTCCTGCTGGTCAAGTACCATTTCAAGCTTCATCGGCGCGCGCTGCCCAATTGGCGCTGCAAACCATCCATATCGCGCAAGTCATGACGCCTGCGGATAGAGCCGATCTTTGCTGTCGCATTTGCTACGCTTCAAACTCAACCCAAACTGGTGCGTCTCTGGAAAATTTAGGCGTTGTGGGTGATTGCTGTTCAAACTGGAAAGGTTGTAATTTCTCTCTGGCAAAGACTCTTTCAAAATCTATTGAGCAAAGTGCGCAGCTAAAGGTTAATCCGGTTGCTCTGACATTGATGTTAACCGACCCAATCATCCACGCTTCCTTGAGCGTCATTCACTACTTTGACTGCAAACTGAAAGTAAACATCGGACTAATTAATCTCCGAAGAGTCCCAGAGGGCACACAAAAGTTTACAACTCTTTCCAAGCAAACTTCTTCCGCAATCATCCTCTGACATCCGGCATCGCTCTCCAGTTCACATCAACCACCATCCATCCGCCATTGTTTCCCCTGAAAGATCTCGTCAACCGCCGATACCGGATCTCCTGCAACTTACTTGAAGCGACAATGTCTGCTCCTGCTCCTCAACCTCGTGTCCGCGTCCGGTATGTTACTATCTATCTAGACCCCAAAACAGTGCTTCGCTGATACAATTACTTGCATAGCGATGCCTCGAAGGAGCGCCTGGCCGCTCGAATCAAGGATGCCGGAAACTTGGCAAAGACCTGGGCGATCTACCTCAATGCGCCAGACGACGCTGCGAAGGAGGCAGTTGTTATCGCGGCGAAGAAGACCTCGCACGCCAAATAGTAAGTTAAACCTCTCTTTCAACAGTTGTTTCTGCTCCCCGGTACTCCGATCTATGGATTTTTGGCTGACAATCTCTTACAGTTCCCTCTTCAAGCACCATGGCTTGAAATTCGACCACCAGGGACTCGGAGTTCCTGCCATTACGCCTCAGGGCTATATCTTCCCCTTCTCTCCTCCGGCCTGGTACACCACCGACTACGAGCCACGCCGTACATCGGCGATGGTCCGCGCGGGTCGTGGCAATACTGGCCACTCCCAACACCAACCTCTCGCTGGCCGTCCCCTCCAGCCCTACCAACCAATTGCGCCGGCCCCTGCGCGCGCTTTGGCTCCGGCCCCTCGGGGTCGTTCTCTCATCCCTCGCTCTCGCGCGGCAATTCCCCCCGCGGCAGGACCTGCGGGACAAGTCAGAAATGGCTTGTCCCAGCATATTACCTCGCAGCGATACCCGGGACAATTCGCTTCGCGCTATGTCCCTAGGGGACGAGGTTTGGTGGTGGCTTGGCGGTTTCCCTTTTGGCAGGATAGATTCGGTGAATGGCACCGCGGCGACATGCCGGAATACAGGTCGATATACGGCCCACGGCTTCCGTTCTCTTCCCCTCCTGTTGCTGCCCCCATTGGTGGCGAGCCAGACGACGATGAATGATAATTTGGGGTGGTTTGGGGGGTTTGGGGTGGTTTGGGTTGGAGTTTGGGGGTGTTTTTGTTGTAATATTTTTGTAAAGTTTGATACCAGGGATGAAATTGGGGTGGGGGGATTCTTTTTTTTACAGTCAGCGAAGGTGGCGGGAATTATCGAGTACGAAGCCGCTGCTGGAGTTGGTCTGTTTTTTTGCTTTGTTTAGTTTGATAGAAGTTTGGTGCCTTGATAAATCCAGACTGTTTGCTCTCTCGAGTTTGATTCTTTCGTATGTGAATAACCCCTGATACGCCCCCCGATACCGGATACACTGCCTTCCTATTCACCCCAACTTAATATCCTAATTAATATAGTTCCTCTTCACGAATATACTTTTAAACTTCCATTGTTCCCACTTATTTCTTTTGGACTACAAAACTAGAATGCCTCTTATTTAGGGGAGATAAATCCAGACAGTTTGCTCTCTCGAGTTTGATCCGATACCGGATACACTGCTATCATATTCACCTATAATTCTTCTCCACGAATCTGCATTTAAACCCCCATTGTTCCCACTTATTTCTTTTGAACTACATAGATAGAATGCCTCTTATTTAGGGGAGATAAATCCAGACAGTTTGCTCTCTCGAGTTTGATCCGATATCGGATACACTGCTATCATATTCACTTGTAGTTCTACTTCACGAATCTTCATTTAAACTCCCATTGTTCTCACTTGTTTCTTTTGAACTACATAGATAGAATGCCTCTTATTTAGGGGAGAAGAATCACGTGTAGACGCTGGAAATTCACTTGAGGTTTTTGTCTTATTTAGATATGCTTCTTTTGCTCTGACTGTTCTCTAATATTCTCATTGTTCTGATTTATCTCTTTTGAATTGCCTTAATAGAATGAAGGCTAGTGAGGGGAGAATAATCACGTGGGAACTGTAGAATTCACTTCAGGTTTTTGTTCTATTTAGCTTCTTCTCTCATAATCAGTTCATGTTCCTATTGTTCTAACTTTATTCTTTTGAATTGCCTCAATAGAATAAAGCCTAATTAGAAGAGAAGAATCACGTGTGAACTGTAAAATTCACTTGAGGTTTTTCTCTTATTTAGATATGCTTCTTCTACTCTGACTGTTCTCCAATGCTCCCAATGTTCCCATGTATCTCTTTTGAATTACCTCAATAGAATGACGGCTAGTTAGGGGAGAAGAATCACGTGTGCACCCAAGAAATTCACTTCATACTTTTGTGCCATCTGGGTTCTTCTTTAATTGCAATTTATTGTTTGTGTTGGTCTTATTTGTTTATTTTGAGATATTGTGATTAGATATAAGGGTTCTGAATTATGAGCGTTCTTTGTAAAGTGAAGATAGGGTTATATGGATTACTATTATAGCTGTGATATTGATCTCCTAGCTTGTAAGTCGAGATCCTTCTTCCACGAGTCAAAGTCATCATGACTGGTGAGTAATGTGCCCTTGCACGCTAACCCCCCCCCCCAATGACTGCGATGTATCAACAGAATGCGGAAACAATTCATAGCGCGCGCGGAAGCACGGGGTCATAACCTATTGAGTATTACAACTACTGATCTTATTCTCTAGGGTAGATTCTATCTAAATGTGGGTGGAAAACCTCAACCACGCTTGGCTAAGCGAGTTGGCCCCTGCATACATTTGCACTACTCAACAGTTTTGAGTGGGATATTTTTGGGACTTAGAATGGTAGTATATATATAGAAATTACAATTGCATTACTAATGCGGTAATGCCATTATTATAGCTACAATAGGTATATTCTTGCTTTTCATCCTCCTTTCCTACCACCCAGCTACACTACACCACATTACCCCTTAACCCTCTTCATCAGCAAAAGTTTCGTACACGTAAACTCTAAATTTTCACCATATAGTTATTTTACGTGAACGGAAAGTGTATAATATATAACGAAGGTATACGTTATGTGTACGCTTTCATATTTTCATATTTTTATGCTTTCACGTTTATGAGACATAAATTAAGTTCTTATTAAAAGATTAAAAAGATACGCCAAGATATCGCGATATAAATACTAAGAGTATAAGTGGGCCACCCAGAGTATAAATACGCCACCTAAGATTCTCTACGAATATAAGTAGGCCACCCAAGACTCTCTAAGAATATAAATACACTACCCAAAACTCTCTACGAATATAAGTAGACCAACCAAGAGCCGCAAAATCACATATGCATCTTCGGATACTCTTCCATTCTACGACACCACCACGAATTAATATATAAATTAAATATTCGAACGATTCAACGAAAGTTTAATCTGGCACATTCTTCCTAAACGTAGGTACTATACCATAGGTACTATACCATAGGTACTATACCATAGGGGCTATAAACGTACTACATAAATGAAAGGAGAAGAAGTATAAGAGGTAACAAAATAACAAAATAATAGGATAATAGGATAGCAGAGTAACAGAGTAGCATAATAGCAGAGTAGAGGTAAGTTCAAACTATATATTTAAACCGTCATATATTTATACTTTTATTTATACTTTACGTGAAGACGTGAAAACGTAAAAGCGTACACGTAGCATCACATAAGTGGAACAATATTCCTAAAATATGAGAGTACCTTAACATTTTCACGCTTTCACGTAAAGTGCTCGTATGTGAAGGCACGTGTGCGAATGTGAAATGAATTTTTTGCTGATGTTCTACGTTCTCTCCCAGAAATCTTAGATTTTTGTGTAAATCAAGCATTCCTTATAAGCTATTTTTTTATGCCTGCTCGCCCTAATCACATCTTTCCATCTGTCACATCCCTGTCTACGTAAGAATAGTTCCATTTTCGCCTGAATAACCTCATTGTCAACTCCAAATACACCCACTTTTGCACAGTGGAAAGCTCTATCACTGGGAATAGCTTCATTTTGACGTACGCGCGCGTACCGCAATCGCAAGTGGCTAGTTCTTCTTGCAATGATATTTTATTCTTCAACCTCTACAAATCCACAATCCTTGAACAACACACAGCCACGACCACGAGCTGTTGATAATCGCTGAAGCGGTTATCGAGCTATTGATGCTCTCCAACCCGGCACGATGACTACCACATATGAGCTCAAAGGTAAGGCTTGCGCTTATGATTTGTTTTGCCCGCCATGCTAATTCAATCAAGCACCTGAGGTTACCAGGGGTGATGCAGTGAACCCAGCACATGCTGCACCAATAGTTCAAGGCGCCCTAGTTCTATAGATTCTTTGTTATACTAGAAATACGAGGTCCGCTGCATGCTGTCAAGAGTGAACACCTGGGCTTTTAATGCATTGTTCGTAGTTCTTGATCAAAACAAATTATTACCACCTTGTGAACACGTGAAAATCGATGGGAAATGAATGCTTGGATTTATTCTGAATCTGATAGTCCTACAAGAGAGCGTTGAGATGGGTCAAGGGGGTGGTGTATTATATTATGATTGTGTTATGAACCCTAATTACTAACCGCAGATAGATAGATACTTCTGTAATTCACTTCCATCTCGTATTAATACTGTAACCAAGTAGTAGCATATTCAAACTCCCGGTTTAAGTTTGCCTTGAGCAAAATCTAGGCAAAATAGATTCTGGTTGAAGGCTAAGTGTGCAGTGGACAGCTAGATAAGTGTAGCTACGCTGAGGTTAGATGAAGTTAAGTGAGAGTTAAGCAACCCAAGTTACCTGAGTCTCCCAATCAATATTCAAACCCAGCCTTCCTTATACAAAGACTAAACGGATTTCTAGAACCTGCTATACTCAACTTTGAGTCTAGTTACACAACTCTCCTATCTTGTAATCTTTGCCTCTTGTGATTATTGTCTTTTTCTAATTCTTAAGTTGAAAGACCCAAATACTTGCTTCTCTTCCAAAAGTTCAAATAGTTTCATTTTCTCTTAAATGTCATTGCTTGACTCTCACAATCCGGCGCTCGTCCAATTATCCCCCTTTTTTGCGGAAAAGGAATTTCGCTTTGAATGTGCCAAGTTACCGCAGCCACTAGGGGTTAGCGAGTACCCCATGTTCCCTATAGTGGCTCCCTAGAGATCTTTTTTTCCACTTGAAGTGCTCCAACCTTATTAGGCACAAACATACACATATCGCTTTTAATTTGCGAGGTCTGATTTCTGAGGGGAAAAAGATGAACGGACGCAGACTAGAGTCTCCAAAATAAACCCCATCAGCTCCGAAACAGACCAACGTTATCTGCAACCCCGGTTATCGAAGGAAGAGCACATCCGGGTGGAGGATTGTTTAGTTTTCGGTAGTCGTTAACAAGTTTGCAGTACTTAGATGCTTAGATTAAAATTGAATGGAAGGAGTTTTCCGGAGGAACGCACGTTGAAAAGGGGCACTGTCGAGCCGAGGAAGTGGGGCGGTTGAAGGCCAATTTTAAATCCATCGAAATAGGAGACGGCTCGCAAAGGCAGCACGGCAAACTACATCTTCGAAATTCAGTTGTGAAATAACACTTCAAAGTTAACAATTAACACACTTATTAGATATCTATTTTTCCACATTCACCCACCCTCGGTATCGTAAGTAATCTCGCTGGTGATAGCGCCCCAAGGATTCGCAGCGCCACCACCAGCATCCGTATAATCGCCCGCATCACTTTCCGATTTTTCACTGTCCTCAACCGGCTTCGTTCTCCATTTCATCAAGAATGGGCAATCCATCGGCCCCAACTCGCTCATCTCCCTGAAAGTCATACTGGCCAACGTTGCCACACTTTCCGTCCTCGATGCAGGCCTCTCGACCATAACCGTTTTCCCACCGAAAGTCGGACTTGGCGGGTCTTCCTCGAGAATAATATCCGGAATGCTGACAGTAGCTCTGCCTTCCTCTGGAGGATGCTCGTCTGATTCGTCGAGATATTTGCTATGCGATTCACCGTTGACGGGCAAATATTTGCCCAGTCTTCCAACCTCTTGCTTCTCCACATGCGTGTCCCGTGTGATTTGTCGAAACATTTCTAGCGGATCATACCAGATCTCCAGGGATTTGATCCGGAAGTCATCTCCAAGTTTGGCAACTGTCATTCCTTCAAAATCGATCTTTCCACCATGTGCCTTCGCTGTTACTTTCTCGCCCGCCCTACCGACTGTTAGCAATTTACCCTAACCAGCAGGAGGTGCAAACCTACTCGTTAAACCCAACATAATCATTCTTCATTTCCCCCCAATGACGCCACCGGAAGACGGCAACTGGTGGTCCTTTGTAAATTTCTTTGACCTCCCAGGCGAAAGTCGGCATCATACGCTTAAATGTTTTGTGGCTAGAGTTGAAGTCGGAATGTTCGGGGCTGTAATATTCGTTCGGCGAGATGACTGCATTGTAGGTGCCAACTCTCATCATGTGTTGCGCAGCTATAAAGGGAATTATAGTTAGCATATGGCGGTTAAATATTCTTTCAAGACCTCTCCGGTATTGCGTTCTTATTTTTATGAAAATGGTCGAAAAAATGAATCTTCAGAGTTGCGCGTCTTCCCATGGAACCCATTGTCCATCAACAATTCACCCTGGAACTCGAAATACTGGAAAGCAAACTCACATTGCGGTGGTCCTCCGTTTACGGAAAATGTATAGCAACTTTGGTCCACGGTCCGGAAGTCGTCCATATCTCTCTTGAAACTCGCCTCAACCTCCCAATTCTTGACCAAATTCTCAATCATTTCCTCCATACTGCCGGCTTCATGATTCATGCTCTTCGTAGCTGCCCATACTTTCCGCGTATTCGAATAATCGGGCGCTTTGCCGTACCTCCACGAAGGAACATCGTCTTTGAGCACGGCATTGGGGTCGGTGAAGAAGTCTGGGTAGGGCTGATTTAGCTGAGATATCGACTTATGGTTGCGCAGAAGCGACGGCTTTTTGGGAAGCGTTGGCGGTGATGGGCGCGTGTTGGCGGGAAAAGGACACCCGCTGGGTATGTCTGCTCCGACCATAATGCCCATCGATCCAGGGAAACGGAGGGCTCGGCTTTTTGAATGTCAATCGAAGTGCTAGTCGAGATGGTGTTGCTGGGTGTAGAAGATGAAAAGCTAGGGCGCAGGAATGAGCGAGATGCAAAATGATGAAGAGCTCAGTGTGTTTCCAAGATTTTGTACAAACAAAAGGATAGAAGCAACGCTCCCAAGGGACCAAGACGGAATTAAAAATGGCCCAGAAAACCCCAAGAAGCAACCCAAGAAAATTGCGCCTCGTCAACCTTGTCCAGAAATAGTACGATCGATTTCGGTGAGGACACAGGTCCAGTGCATTAGTAATACTGTATACATGCACTGTAGCCGGTGTTACTGAGTCGCCCAATTTTCTGCGGAATACTTTGGGATGGGGGATGTTAGGACCTTCCATGCAGGAGGGAAATCCGTTCCATATATCCTCCCCGGCTCGACTTCTAGCAGGGTACAAATCCAGGGGATAATCAGCTGCTTAGGTCGGCTGCTCAATTGGATGTTCTGTCAAATGGCAAACGAAAGTTAACCGTCGTCACTATTCTTGGCGGCAATATTAGGAAGTCAGAAGGAGAAATTTCTAATCTAATCGTAAAGTATGGGACCCCAGTCTTCGGAGAGAAGAACAGGGTGAGACTCCCGCCCGTTGGCTAGGATCGCAAAAGAGTCAGTGGGGCTTTTGAGCCCACTTTATATGTCTGGGCCAAAAGTCAATTGTAAAAAGAGATCCACTTTTGTTTGAACCTCTGTATGAAGGTGGAGGTGCCATGGTGGCGAAACGCTTATATACTTTCCCCCACAAGTTCAACGGTTTTATATAAGGTGGGATTGACCAGTCGAAGGAGAATACCAGTACAGTACCGTAGAAACTGATACTATTCGCGAAAATAGGGGGTGAAACAGGGCGAGTGATACTGGGCTCCAGGGTTTATGGACCAACAAGAAAGCTGGAATCGTACGATTATTCTCTGAAGCTGGAACCACGATCTTCGAGATCCCAGCGACTTTCGGCACAGTCAAATCGCTCAGAGGAACGATTTCGAGCTTGCGAATTCCAACGAGGCCGTAACTCCGGCTGGATTGGGGTTTCGCGCACTTTGAAAAAACCACTTCAAACTTATAGACTGTTTACAGAAATAGTGGGCAAGATTCTGAAGGAAACACTCAAATAATGAACGGGATTAGAATCAAGTGCTCAGCCTTTTACTTATTGATTTGATAAGTTTTCTTTTCGGGGCACGTGCAATCTGGGGACAACGGCGGGGAAGAGCACGGTGTATCCGGAGCTCATCGGCCCCATTGAACTCTAAATAAACGACAAGCTCACTCGACATGGTGCTGCTTGTTACATTATGCACGGATGATGAAACGTGTTCAAGGATTAACCTTTTCTGTCACGAACTCGGCAATCGATTGCAGCGAACGACGAAGTGAGTTGCGGGATGCTTTGTAACGACATTGTATGGCATAGTATCTTCTGGAATGGTCAAATTCTCACAGGTCTGAAAGCTAGTCGAACTACAGTAACCCAGCAAAACTTCATTCCTTTTTAGCAGGATCCTTGTTGTGGGAGGACGATAGAACCTACTTCTGAATACGCCAACTTTTGAACTGTTTTCCCCATGCGGATTGACCAGAATATGATATCTCGCATTTGATGTGGACCCAGAATTTTGCAGTGTATTCAAAGTCCAACATGACCTTTGCTTGATCCCGCGAGGAGCTTGACAACCCCACAGTGTTCGTCAGCCTTAGGCGCTCCACATGTTTCTCCCAAACCTTTATCCCTAATCGCCGAAATTGGTAGCCACAGGCCCTTGAGGCTTGAACCGGGTGGCCCTTCCTTTTGATCATCTGATGACCTTAGCCACAACAAGCGGCCAAGCAACAGCTCCACTGAATTGACGAGCAGAGATGGCTTTCGCCGGAAAAGAATTTTATGCGATTTTCTACCAGTATATAGGAGTGAGGAGTGAGAGGGAGCAAAGATGCAGCAAGGGCAACAGAATTTGACGAATTTACTGGTGTGCGTGGTGACAAAGTGGTTGTTGGAGACTACTCCTACACATATCTGAAAATTGACCAAGGAACAAAAGTGCAGTACGTAAAGTTTCGGAAAATTAAAGGAAAACACCATCAATCAATATTGCCATCAACGCGAGATTGTACGGTACTCCAACTGTACTCAAAATACCACTTTTGTCCTGAAACTAGACCAAAAGCTGACGACCTGTTCTCGAATCGAACTGCGGATTGGCGATGACGGCCCGCTTGGTACCGAGAGGGAATTCGCTTCTATTCTCAATTCGGCACTACACTCGTATGCAACAAATTAAAAGATCTTCTCAAAATCGATATTAGTCGAAAGTCTTCTCGAGCCACAAAAGCCTTGGTTGCGGTCCGATTCCAAGCGCCCTAACAGCCCCCAATTCCCGCAATTTGGATGGGAAAAGCAGTCTGCGCGTGCGATATTGCATGGTATTCTTCAACTGCGGGGGAATTTTTAATGCAACTTTTTTGGACACGATTGGATATCAGCAGAGAAGAGTGGCGCAAGGCAAGCCGGCTGTCTAAGCGCAGTCGCAGACTCCGTTCCAGCCCCGAACCGTCCAAGAACTGGTATTTTCGACACATACTGTACGGGTTTCGAGGGGTTTCCTCCTAGGATATAAAACTAGGTCCCTCCGTTGTGATACCGGTAGATTTATTCGTCGGAAGTCCCATGAATGCGTGGTAGGCTGCTGAGGATAGGACATCTTTTTTTTTATTTTTTTTATTCAAATTATCGCCTATAAAAGAGCTCCCAGAGGCTACGAAGACGTGCTAAGCTAAGACTATGTTACATGAACCTATTCCC
>QYAP01000697.1:0-19834 GCA_003988905.1 Hymenotorrendiella dingleyae
TCTTGTAGACTTTTGCAGCTTCGCGACGACTTAGTTTTTTAGATGTTCGAATAGCCTCGATAGCTAGGATGATTCGTGCTTCTTGGGTTTGAACTTCCACGGTTGGTTGTTGAGAAAATACGTGTCAAAGATAGTGGATAGTAAAATAGGAAAAAGTGATCGGCTCGGTGTCCTGATCGGCTCGGTGTACAACCACGTTAAATGATATTTTAATATTAAATATATATTAAAAATCGAATATTAATAAAATAATCGATTATATAATAATATTAGAATTATTAGAGAAGTATATAATAAAAGACGATTTTAATCTTTAATACGATTATTTCGAATTAAGAAATATTAATCTTTATTATAAAGATAAGATAATATAATAATTAATCGAAAATAAAATAGAATTTATAAATATAATAAATATATTTATTTAGAAATTTAATTATATTCTTAATTTAATTTTCTTTAATATTCTTTTAAATAATATAATAATAAGAGAGGATTTATTTATAAATTCGGATTATTTTATATAAATAATTATAATTTAAAGAAAAGGGATAATATTAAAAGAGGGAATTTAATATAAAATCTTTAATAAATAATTATTTTAATTTATTAAATTAATTAAAAATAAGATAATAGATTTAAAAGATTTAATATAATTAAAGAATAATTAAGATATTAATCGGTATATTATTAAATTTTTAAAATTCTTTAAATCTTTAATTTAGATTATAAGTTAATTAAATTATAAAAGAAATAAGATTATATTTTAATAGATTTAAGAATATAAAAATATATATATTATATATCTTTTTATATTATAATCCGATATTAAAATAATAAGAAAATAGATTAAATAAATTTCTATTAATTTTAGAGTATTTTAAAATAATTAAACTTATATTAAAGAAATTATAAAAATATTTAAAATAGATATACGTTTTTACGGATATAAAAATCAATTATAACTTATTATATAATACGGAATTTAAATGAGTTATTCGATAAAAATTCCTAAAAATTTATAATTGTATTATTTCGAAATTAAAATTTATATTATATAAAAAATTTCTAAAATACGACTATAAATTATTAAGATATTAAGAGTTGATTTTTTAGAGCATCTAATATAACTAATATAGAGGCCCTTTTAGCCCGAAAAATCCTTAGACCCTTCCAGAGAGAGGCGTGTGTATGGTTGGGTGGTTGTGATTGGTCGGTGGGGGGAGGTGGGGKGGGTGGTCCAAGCTCAACCAACATAACCACCACACGTAGACTCTCTCTATAGGAAGGGGCTGAGTTACTGAGGTAACGCGATCTGTTTATGCAGCCAGGAGCCTGATTATGTAATCTCCATGCACGAAGATGTAAGCTTAATTTCCCGCGCGAAATTCTTTCACTTCTCCGAGGAATCCGAGTACACACCGAACCTTAAACACCAATGCGCGAGGAAGGAGGCACCACGATGTCTCATGAGACGGAAGGTGCCACAGGGTCGTTGGATGGTGAGTTCGGAGCACTGTGGCGATTTTCAGATGCTGCAGTACCTGGCTGATAGAATGTCTAACATAGATGCACAATATTCTACCATGGCGGGCAAGTTGAACCCCAGGAATGGCATCGCAAATGCCGATATTGTGGGAGATGAGGCTGTAACTCCCATTGATGGTAGAGGCAACCCTGTTGCTGGCAAATCGCGCGCTAATTTCTTCTTCGCGCAGGAAGCTCAAAACGCAGGACCAGGTCTTTACAACCACCCCGACAAATCTCAGGTCCTCTCGGAAAAGTTCATTATCAAACCGGGAAGAACGAATGGTCAAGCTCACTGCTATGTCAAACGTGTATCCGCTGCATCGAGCTTAGTTATGTGTTGAAAGAGGATGTCGCACACCATTGGACCTTCGAAGACTTCAGTAAAGCTGCAGCGGCAGACTGTTATGTGTGTAGCCTTTATTGGCGCTCTTTTTCTGTTGATATATTGTGTGCACTAAAAAAGCACGATGAGTCCAAGGACGGTCAGCTTCTAGAACTCAGTGTCACTGTAGGTCCGTCGGCGCCTTTTCCCCTCCGATTGGATTTATCGGAGAATGTTAAAGTCCAAGGCTTGGAAGGGGACGACTATCAAAGGTTTCTGAATCTATGGTTCAAGGAAGTTGGTGCGTGCTCTGATTTACGTTTTGATTTATCATGTCACGAAGTTAGAACACAAGAAGTGACTAACTATTTTGCTCTACCTCACAGGAGCACAGGAGGTATTTTGCAATTACGATTTAGGAAGCTCTACTGATAGCTCTCAATCGTGGGACTTCTGCCGGAAAGCCTTGTCAATATGTTCGCTAGGTCATGAGTCTTGCCGCAGCCAGGGAAGTAATTCTGTGCAATGGTACCCAACAAGGCTCTTAGATACAAGAGCACACGAGTCTGCTACTGGTGTAAGCTTGTTGAAACCAGGCAAACGAGTGTTAGTGGCGAATATATCACTCTCAGCCATTGCTGGGGACAGGGTTCAACAACACTACTTACAGCAGAAAATATGCATGCATATTTGTCGGGCTTACCACCCTTGCCAAAAACTTTTACCGATGCCATCAGCGTGGCTCGTAAATTGGATATTCAATATGTGTGGATTGATAGCCTGTGTATTATCCAGGGAGATGCAGCAGACTGGGAAAGGGAATCCGCAATGATGCACCAGGTCTATAAGAATGGGTATTGCAATATTGCGGCCGTTGATTCTAGAAACAGTGAGGGGGGTTTATTCCGGGAAAGAACCCCAGTCCACATATCGTCTCCGCAATTCTCGTTCGAAAACCACGATCCATTGAAAATGACGTACATTCTCGACGACCTTGATCTTTACAAAAGAGAACTCGATGTCTCTCCACTCCATGAAGTAGGCTATTTCGCTCCATCCATTTATCATATGCTAAGTCATATCTATAGAGAGCTTGGGTTCTTCAAGAGCGACTGCTTTCTAGAAGAAATTTGCATTTTGGAAAATCTCAATTATTCTGGGAGTGCAATGAGCTAATGGCATGCGAAAGCTTTCCCGCTGGGGCCAAAAACAACTTCTTAGCTGGTGGAAAAGCAAGATTAAATGGCCGGATCGGCGTTTATAACCAGCTCTCGCTCGAATCCCTCTCTCGGGCACCAGCAGCTAAATTTTTGCAACTCGTCACAGGATTAATAACTCGGCAATATAAGATAAATGGTGGTTTTGGTGCTGCTAGATTGGAAGCACCTAAAGGCACAAAAACTCTGCTCATGAAAGATCCAAATATCGTCGGAGCAATTGAGGTTTGGAAAGAGATTATTCTCGCTTATTCAAAAGGCCGTTTATCTTTTGCTAGTGACACACTTCCGGCGTTATCAGGGATTGCAAAACACTTGCAACCGCTATTTTAGGATACTTATCTTGCTGGCCTATGGAAAAATCAACTCCCACTCACTTTAGCTTGGCAGAGAGATGAAATGGAAGGTCCCCTTGAGCGCGCTCTTGATTATCGTGCACCTACGTGCTCTTGGTCGTCAATTGACCAAGGCATTGAACCAGACTACACGGCGATTGATAGTAAAAAATTCACGTTCTACCTTAACATACTGGAAGCGAAAACCGAACTCAATGGACAGGACACTACAGGAGCTGTAAGGGGAGGCTTCCTTCTCGTCGAAGGTCCCCTGAATCGCGTAGAAATTATGCGAGATGACAATTCGAACCAATATTATACCGATCCTTTCAATCTGGACGTCACTTTCGATATAATTACGCCGGCGGGTACTTACTACATCCTTCCTCTCTTTCGATGCTTTTCTGGTAAGAATTATGTTCCAGCTCCGGCCACTATTTACAAAGTTTTGGTCCTTAAAACGCACTCGACAATATCTGGACAATATCAAAGATGCGGTCTTGCTACACGGGAACGCTACGATAATCACGACTGGGATCCTGATGGCGATACAGGATTTCTAAAAGTGCTAAATGCTCAGGACGCACCTTGTGAGAAGTATTTGGGGAAGGCCCGTGGACACAGATTCAAGATTGTGTAGTTGAATATTTCCATCCTCTTTTTCCATCCTTGTGTCTTCTTTAGCGTCCGGCATTGATGGAATATAGCGCATGGATGGGTCTTTCATTTTCTGCAAGTTTGGGCATTCTTTCGAAGTTGAATTTTCCTTTCCGATTATCGCCTATGTTTAATTAATACGGGATGACCTTAACAACTCATTTTCAGTGTAGCGTACCACTTTGCATTTCAAGATTTATTATAAAACACCTCTTTCTCTAAGAAGTTGCAAATCTTCAGAGCCAGTTTTCATCGCGGCGTAAGTCGGATGTGTAAGCGCCAGATGTCCGCGCAGTAGAATTTCCCTTTTTTTCAATTATTTTCCTCTTTCCCATTCTCTAATACCGCTTCTATCTTACGAATTTCCCCCAAGTATGTTTTCGGGGACCGATTTTTGAAGCATGGGGGAAGAACCGGATGTGCGGGAGATCAACGGGTGTCGGATAATTTACCCGGGAGATCCATGCCCGGGTAACTTAGGGGGAATAACACTTTTATTAGATGGTTGCCCGAACATTACATATCATCGTTACAAATCATGGTTGAAGATAGAAAGAGCCTGGATAGAAAGCCAAGGGTGGGGGATATGACATTGGTGACTCATGATACTTTCCTAGACTGTGGGGAAGGGTGTCGTATATGCGGCGAATACTCCTACAAAATGGATTTGACAACATGCGCTAGAGTTTTCAGACGTTATATAAAGTTGGGCTCGGCCCGTTCCTCGAGAAGCTTGAGCAACTCATTTTCTACTACACCTCTTTACCAGCTGATCTGTACCCAGCAAAACCGCCAAGCACAGTTGACACACGTCACTCCTTTGTACATCGGGAGCCCGCAGGACCTCATATAAGTAGACGTTCCTCCTACGCTCTTTTAGAATACAACACGTTCCCTCCAAACCACTACATCCCACACCAAAACACCTATTGAATCCCATCAAACCAAACCGCAAAAATGGTCCTCAAAGTCGAACTCTGCGAAGACAGCGACATGGACCGCACCTTCGAAATCATCTCACGCGCCTTCGGCCACCGCCACCCCCTCGTAAACGCATCCTACCCACACCACGAGACACCCGCCGGCCGCATCGCCGGCAGCAAGCGTTTCTTAGAAACCAAACACGCTGATCCAAACGTCCATTTCATAAAAGTGGTAGACACCGATACTGGTGTCATGATAGCCCAAGCCAAATGGTACATCTATAAAAAATTCATTCCTCCGGTTAAGGATCTGGATGGGGATTTTTGGGATACAGAGGAGGATAAGGAGTTTGCGAGGTTTTTGAGTGCGGATTTTATGGTTACGAGGAGGGGGGAGATTGAGCGGTTGGGTGGGGATGTTGTTGGTATGTGCCAGCGGGTTATCTGTTGGTGTTTTGCTTTGCTTTTGAAAAATAGAAGTGCTAATGAGAAGGCTCGATGCAGGTTTGGATATCCTGACTGTGGATCCTGATTACCAGCGTCTGGGAGCTGGTCGTTTACTAGTCAAGTGGGGAACTTCTATTGCAGATCAACTTGGCTTTACGGTATAACTCGTCACTTTCATGTCTCACCCTTTACGGCGACGAGAAGCTAATATGAGATTCGGTAGGCTATCGTTGAGGCTTCGGACCCCGGCCGTCCTTTGTATGAATCTGAAGGATTTGAGTTTATCAAGCGCTGTGAAACTAAACATGATGAGAAGTGGGCTGGAAGGGGGAAAGAGACTTTCAACTGGATGATTAGACCTGCAAAGAAGTCAGCTTGAGCTCAACCAACTCCGCAAGCGAAAGACGCTTTGCTGTATATATAAGACTTGCGATCGAGCGGCATTCGACGCATAAAGTGGCAATTCAAATTAACGTCAAGATGTTTATATATGCTAATGGTGATGAAACTCTCAAATAATGGAGTAACATGCAAATCAAGTCTACAGTACTAGGTTCATCAGAGATCTGAGATGCCTACCTAAATTGGAGATCTCTGAAGTCGAGTTGGAGAGGGAAGAAGAGAGAACAAGAAGTGATATCTTACATAATTGGAATCAGAAAGAACATTAGACTCGAGGCGGGGACGATGATCTACGAAGATCTTTGAGTAAGAACGGGTTTGATTGGGGAACTCCGTCAACTCACCTGAACCCGATACCGACAAGTAGTGCAGTATTATACAGTGATTGGTTCATATCATTGCTTCACTTCCTTTTTTCTTCACACCACGCAATGAACATACATGCCAAGATGAGGTCAATTTATACTGTACTATCGAAACATCCCATTCGAACGCCACCCGCAATTCCACCATCACCTCAACTTAACCTTCCTAATCCCCCAACTAGCCCCAAACCCCAACACCGCAAGCACCATATAAAAAATCCACATATCATCAAACGCCTTTGCAAAAACCATCCTCACGACGTCCCTCTGCTCTTCCGGCAATCCCTCAATCTCACTTAGCATCCCAATCCCATTCCCAGAACTCAACGCCTTTACCAACGCCCCAGAAATTCCCGCTACAATTAAGGTATTTTTTTGTCTTTGAACTTGATTCTGGAATATTACTTGGCCGAAAATTACGGAGGTGGTTTGACAGAGGGTTTTTATGAATTGGAAGGTCGAGGTTCCCATTGCGGCATCGGTCTCGTCGAGTTGCGCTTGGTAGGCTATGAGGGGGGCTTGGTAGGCGAGGCCGAGGCCCAGGGCGACGAGGATTTGGGTGAGGATCATAAGGGGCCAGTTTGCGTGGGGTTGGAGTTGGATGAACAACCCCGTACATAATAAGAGCGCACTTCCGATTCTTATCAAGAGGAGATATTCGCCGGTTCGTTTGATGAGATGGCCGACTGTGAGGAAGCAGGCGGCTAGGGAGAGAGTTATGGGGAGGAAGTAGACGCCTGAGAGGATGGGGGTGGCGTTTAGGACGAGTTGGAAGTAGAGGGGGAGGAAGTAGGTGCAGGCTGTTGTTATAAAGGATTGAGAGGTGTTTACGGCGAGGGTGGCGATGTGGGAGGGTTTGGAGAAGAAGCGTGGGGCCATGAGGGGATGAGATGAGAATTTGGATTCGATCAGGGCAAAGAGGATGAAGCCGAGCACGCCTGTGGTGTGTCAGTGTTTGTTAATTGGAAAGAAACTTTTATGTAGATGGGTTTGGGGGGTTACAGGAGTTGTAAGAACGTCATTGGGATTAGAGTAACCTCAAAACGGAATGAAATTCATATCCAATGGGGTAAAAGGAATTCATGTGGTCCAGATTTAAAGAACAGGCGAACTTCTTGATGAACTAGGAAATTGAAACGTATCGCTAGTGAAAATTCTCCTTAAACATTTAAGGGGTAGGTGGGAGGGCTCAAGCGTAGACTCACCAAGAACAATCAACACAATAACAACAGCAGAATCCCAGGGGTAGATCGTCCCACCCATCTGCAAGCCCACGAGCAATAGTATAGTTGCGCTCACAATACTCAAGATCCCTAGCCAATCCACTCGCTTAAGCCCCGGAATAAGAGCCATTCTTGCCGAGTTGAGGCGGAGAAAGATTATCAAAACCAGGAATGATAGTCCATTAAAAGGCACTGCACTTAAATCAATCCAAACCCAGATAGAAATGGTCTGAGGGAGCTTACGACTGATCCAAAAACACCAGCGCCAACCTATCGTCTCAGCCAATATACCACCTACTATGGGCCCAGCTGAAGCCGCAATTGCAGTAACTGCACCCACGACCCCAAAGTAAAGACCACGCTCCCTAGAATTCAAATTAGAACATCAAGTCATACTAGAACTTCATCACGTACATACCGCACGCTAAAAATATCAGTAACGCAAATATTTGAGAGAACAAGCAAGCCCCCGCCACCAGCACCCTGAATCGCACGTCCTGTAAGCAGCGTTGCGGCGTTCTTCGACAGTGCCCCGATCAGACTTCCGATGAAGAAAATTCCAGTAGTCGTGATGAGAATCGCGCGACGACCAAATACCGAACTCAGATTTGCCCACACAGGAACTAGTGCGCCAAATGAAAGCATATACGCAGAACCGATCCAAGCGTAGCCGGCGTTTGAAATTGAAAATTCGCGTGCAATGGTCGGTAGCACGTTGGTCATGATGAAAGTGTCGAGGGAGACGACAAAGACGCTGGTGCAAAGGGCGATCATGATGAGGGTGTGGTTTAAGGGGGGTTGTTCGAGTTCGGTGGCCAAGATGGTGCCGGTGGCCTTTTCCTCATCTGATTTCGTTGGTAAAGGAGTTTTGATGTCATCTTGATCTGAAGCCTGTGGCTTCTCTGGATCCTCGGATTGCGGTTGGGGCGGTGGTGTTGTCGAATGTGCCTCTTTTTCTGTGCTAAGCGGCACTTCCTGAGATCCATCATCCACCTCGGCACTTGCGCCATCCATCATAACAAAAGTGGGATAACTCAGTCTCTCTCTTAGCGGCACATCGAAGCTAATAAATGAACAAAACAAACTCCGCAAAACCAAGTCAATAGGTGAATAGATGTCTAGCGCAACAACTCCTTACTCCCCTAACCAGTCTCGGGGTGGATTTGGCAAGCAGAACATGGGAGTCCCGACGGATATAATAGGACATGCGATTCGTCCCTATGACATCTGCCATAATCCATTGGATGCATATGCCGCATTGGTGGAGTATCCAGGACGATCCTATCATCTTCCCCACTTAAATGCACGACAAATGCTCCCTTATCGTTCCGGAATAGGAAGGCCGCTAAGCGAATTCATCTAAAAGTTGGTTTTTGTCTGGGAAAATTCCTGGATGGTCAAATCGGAGTTTGAATGGTAGAGTTGGTGATGGTACGGATTGGTAGGGATGATGCGAGATGGTGTGTATGTACTGTAGGTGTGTAGTCGATTGGATAGTTGAGAGAGCCAGGGTGATTCAGAGAACTGGGTCGCTGCTTCACCACGTGGAGAAGCCTGGAAATCTGCACGAGTAGGTACCAAAGTATATTGTATCCACCGTATCCTGTGGTTTGGTTTCTCGACAGGCACGTTACATAAAAACATGCTTCTTTAATTCGCCTAGTTCGTATTTGCTCGGGTCCCTCGCTCCCTCGGTACACATCGAGGCTACCGAAGCCACCCGCAGCGGAAGCGAGTTGGGGGCTTCCTAGGGCTTACACATCATCTCGAATGGGAAAACGAATCGGGCCGCCAACCCCACGAAATCCCCGTCGCGGAGAATTGTTGCTGCCATGCTGCTTCTTGCAATTGCAGGTTGGTGATGTATTGGCTTTACGGCATAGAAGAAGCTTATAAACGTAGTGCCGACAACCTGCCAACGTCGCTTAGATTCTCTTGGTTCTGATTTGAGCTCATGGTACGCTGTAACCAATTATCTGTCAGTATCGAAATGGTCCTAGGTGCATGTCGATGAGTAAGAGTTGCCGGAGATTGCATCCACAAATCTTGGTTGTTTTGAATGTTCTACTGAGGCTCAAGTGTTGGTTGATATATTACTAGCAACATGTCGCGTAGGTAACCAACAGTACCCACAGGTCAAAACTTCCCTCGATTCCCAACTTGCCCAAGCGACAATCTACATCAGCAAGCGGGGTAACGTCCTCGGTTGGAGCCTTCCAGCGACTGCGAGTTGCGTACAAAGTATCGCCGAAAGAAATATTTTGGCGAGGGATGGTACTCGGGTACGGCTGAACCAAGTGACAGAATGCAAGACAGATGCTCAAGTTGTAGGGTGGTTGCCAGTGTCTCGTTGTAGAGCTCACCAATATGACAAGAGACAGAACTACATATTGCTTCATTATCTACCTTGGTAGAGCTCGCGAGATTCAAATTGTTGTCATTTTCAGTTTCCTCAGAGCGTCGTCAAACTATAAACTCACAACGACTGGCGACGGATGATATTCTGAGGTCCCAGAGTAGGAACGGTAGTGTGGTTTACTGCAGATGCCGTGCTTTGTGTGCAATTTTGTGACTCAACGTCGCCGGATTCGTCTTTGCTTTCATTCTTATAGTCTATCATTTTCAGATTAGAAGCGAGTAGGAAGAGGAAGTGAGCTAGATTCGTACCTCGAACGCCATTTATCAAGATGAGAACATTGTTGGCCAGTAGCGCCATGGCAATGATTTGCCCAAATCCCCATTCTTGTTCAGTGCTACCACCGTTAAGCAGTGGCTCATTTGAGGCGCGCATCGTGAATATGGTGTATAAATGGACGGGGAATAGCAAGGCTGCGAACATAAAAACCGACCAATTTGTAAATGGCACTATAGGCATGATAGATTCTATGCTCTCATTTGTAAGATCAAGCCGCGCAGGTATTGGTCTCCCTCGCCTGAGCTTTAGTTTGAGTGCCCTACCTGGATATTTAAAAGCTGCATTCAACTTCTTCACTAAGGTTGAAGGCTCATCTGAATATGTTACACCCAATGCAGCCAGTAGAGTCGACATGATATAGTAGCAAGTGACAGAAAGGTAGATGATATCGACCGTGGGGTGCGGAGCGTGTGGTGAGGCAATGTTGATGGTACTATAGCAATGTCCTTGGCGTTCATAATCCCAAGACCTCAGACGAAGACCGAAAAGGATCGAAAAGGTAAGATACATGACTGCCCACGAACAGATGAGCCAATACCGAAGAGGCTTGCCGTCTAGGTCGGAATCGAAAGAGCATACTAGAGACGCGGAGAGCGAAATGCTACTACATGTCAAATCAGGACTCTCGAATATTCTGATTTATTTTTTAACATACCTAACGAAACTCACAGTGTCATATATGATGTGGAGATGATAAAATGGTAGCTGCTCAATCCGTATCATGGCAGAAAATAGTAGAGCGATACCTGGCGAATTCGTATTTAGCTTCTATCCACGAGGATTGCGGCTCCAAAGCCTGCGAGAGAATACCTGTCATAACCTGAACATCTCCTCCTTGAAGAAGAATTTTGTTTGCGATTTTTTCCTTCTTTCGCCATACGTCGATTTGCTCGGAGTCGATTACTTTGGTTTTCAAGAAAAGCGAATACAGGGAAATGGCGATCGCGATGCCGGCTTGAATAGCGAATGATAGGATGATCTACACAGTACTGATCATCAGCCAACTTTTTTCGGATCTCGCAAACAGCTCAAGGCTGTCGATTTGCTTACGCCGATTCCAGCTACATCAGGGTTGGCATCGCCTATTTCGACGCATTTTGTCCTCATCTTGACCCCAAAGGCTTCGAATAAGTGATAGATATCACCTAGGGTTCATGCGCGATTGAAAATGCAGATATCTTTTTGGTGTATCGAGAAATAATATTTAAGGCTGAGGGGGAGGGGAAGTATTGAAGTAGGAAGTGTGGCTGACCGGTGGATGAAATGAAGAATGATCAGGTTGCAAATGGTTCAACAAGAAGTGTCATTCAGCTGCCGGTCGTTGTAGCACTGCAGGAAACCCGGCCCCCAAGATTTGGGGCGGTAATTCGCCATTGCCGCACCGGAGGAGTTGAGCGAGCAAGGTCTGTTGATAGTATAGCGATATGAGGCCGTGCTGGGTAGCTCGTCCGGGTTAAGCATTGATGAATTGAATGGATGAACCAGATTTTATAGAATGATGCGATGTTGTTGCATGAGGTGATTGATGGTGGAAAGACCAGAAATGTCGGGGATACGAGTAAAGTTGGTCGCGGAAAGATGACTAATCACTCTTGCTCCCATGATGTTACCCTGTTACGACTCCGCCAAAAATTTGGCCAAGCGACTAACCACGACCAACCCGCCAAAAACAAATTCTAAAGTACTTGATGATTAGAACAGAAGTATTAGATTATTATTTCGACCACTGTTTATGTCATCGACTGGAAAATTGTACACCAGGGGTTTGGCCACCGCACCACTACGCATCTCCACGAGCTTCGAACACCTGCAACCCACACATCCCAACACTCACCCCAACCCCAACCCTCTTCCCTTTACTCATCGCTACCCTCACTCCCCTCCTCATCCCAAACCAACAACCCCTCCCCCTCCTCCCCCGTCTCAAAAAACAAAACCTATAACCCATTAGCCCCATCCCCATCACCCTCTTTCCCCCCTTCCTCCACATAAAAAAATATACGTACCACAAGCACAGCAACACTCGCCAACAACCCCCCCAAACTCAAAACCAACGCCCTCCACCCAAGAAACCCATAAAACACACTCGTCCACAGCGGTCCCAGCAGCAGCCCACTCGCCGACGCACTAGTGAAGAGCGAGTAAACCTGTGCACCGGCGCCGGATGTACCGAAGATGCCTGGGGTCTCGCGTTCCATGTCTTCGACGGCGCGGCTGAGGTCTGCGGAGAGGGGGGAGGCGCCGAAGGAGCCGAAGAATGCTGTGGTTGTGGGTGTTAGTTATTGTGTAGGGATGGGAGGGGGGAGGGGAGAAAGGGGGAGGAGGACGAACCGTAGAGTGCAAGGAGCACACACATCACAATCTTTTGAGTTTTAGGAGGAAGAGTGTCATCGACAACGAGAACAAGGAGAGCCATGAAAATCCCCGAGATCACCCACCACGTAGCCGTCATCCATGAACTCTTCAATTTATCTGCAACCCTTCCTGCGACTGGTGCAGCAAAAAACATCGGCACGCTCACAGCCAAGAATATCAGACCACCTCCCGTAGGCCCCCATCCGAATTGGCGTTGGACGAAAATGGGGAGCGCGGCGTCGAAGGAGACCATGGCTGTTACCCAGACTAGGGAGCCGTAGAGATCAGTTAGGATGCGCGGGGATTTGAGGAGGGTGATTAGGGGTAGTGGGTGAGCGTTTTCGAGTTCGGAGGATAGGGGAAGGTGGTTTCGGGGTTTGGATTTAGGGGAGAGGAGGGAGGCAGATTCGGGGTCTAAGCGGGAGGCGTTGGCGGATTCGGAGATTGTGGATGGGACTTGGATTTGTGCAAAGATTCGTTGGCGTGGAGGTTCGAATTCTGGGGTGTCTCGTTGAAATGTACCATATCGACTTCCGGCCAATGCCTCCTCATCGGATTCAGATACCGAGTTCAATGCTGAATTCTCCTTTATGTTCGTGGCAACTTTCGTTTCGATCATGATGAATCGTAACGCAATATCGAGGGCGACGAGGGCGAAGACTGCAATAAAGAGAGATCCGTAGTCGAAATGTGCGTAGAGTAAACCGCCTAGTGCAGGACTGATCATCCAGCCGACGTTGAGGGAGGTGATGACTATGCCCATCCATGTTCCAATGTTCTCAGATCCAACCGTGTCAGCGAGAAGGGCGAAGCCTACAGTATACACAATTGCAGCCGCGACACCTTGAAGAAAACGGCTCAGGGCAAGTAGCCAGACATTTTGGGCAAAGTAGAGGAGAGCTGTGGCACCGGCAGTTCCGAGAAATCCGAGTAGTAACGGAGTTCTGCGGGACTGACTTCTATCTGCGAGGTATCCGATGAGTGCTTTCATGAATTAGTAATGTGGCGGAGTGCAAAGGTATTGGATGCCTACGAGAAAATAAGAATTGCGCTCCGCCAAACGATATTAGGAGTATCGAGATCCATTTTTGAACTATGGGTACTTGTTAGCCGAGAGGCTTCCATCAATCGGGCAGTACTGTTAGAATTCTCATACCATCGTCGGCCGCAACTCCACTTCGATCGCGAAGTGAGTACGGGAGAACTGGAATAACCTGCGCAAGTAAGTTTTGCCAACCGAATCATTGAGCGATGTGCTTCTTACAACTGAATATGTAAAAGAATCCTTCGCTTCCCATATTAGCTCTGATAGTTGAGGTGATTGCCGAGGTGACCCACTGTGAAGCTTGCAATACAAATTGTAGTCACGATGAACCACGTCGAAGAGCGAAATTTAAGGAAAAGCGGTTCTCTCGGCTGAGAATGCATCTTGGTGGGCGTCGGCTGCTGTTAAATATACCAGGCCGGAGGACAAAATGGAGTGTGAGAGAATAAAAAGAAAACCAAGAAAGTAACGATCGTCGGATTGGTCTAGGAAATAATTGGCAAGGAAAAATAAGGGGTGGCAGGTAAAAGAGAAGGAATGACGAGGCGATGGCACCGTAAAAAGCCACGATTTAAGAGCAGATGTGAAGAAGAAGTAAAAAGATCGAGGTAGATCGTAGCTAATAGGCTTTTGACATTAACACCGCCCAGACCCAATGTCGAACAAACGAAAAGCCACGGCGAAATTACCTCCCACAACGTAGGACGGAAAACTCTGACTAGAAGACTCGAGAACCGTTTATCTTGTCATTTGAGCAATGTTCGATCAAAAAAACGTGGGAAATCGGGTACAAATTAGCCATTCGTGCAAGGAAATAGCTACGAGGAGATTTGATGTCGTTGACGCCATTGCGACTTTGAGCAGTTCGACAAGCCGGGTGAGGGTCCAGGGGAGTAACTTGGTAGCACAAAGTAAGTGGTCAATTTCACGGTGTATAATGAATTTGATGAAGAATGTGTCCGTTGAAGTACGAGAAAGTGAGTTAGACATGCCGGTGCTTTTACCGGTATAAGAGAGAAGCACCAGAAGCTGCAGAAGCCCGTGAGGAGAATTTTTGGCGAATCACATGTCGAATGTTTTGGTACATTACCGGCCGAGATCCGAGAAAATTCCATATTTGTGCCACGCGGCATGGGAGTTTCCGAAAATCTGGACGCCATCGAGAGAAGCTTGAAACGGTCTCCTATACTTGCTTAGCTTCCCTCAACGAAAGATTGAACGTAGAAGAGCCAGCTTACCGAGCGACTTGTGTGCCGCATCCAATTGCTGCAAATCAGAGGTCCACGTTTTATGATGCCGTCGCCGAAAGCCAAGTGTGCCTCAAGGGAATCGTCCAATCTGTACAACCAAGCAAGATTCCCATGTACCACACCAAATTGAAAATTTTCACTGAGCTCAGCCAGCACCAATCTTCGAGGGCCCGAAATTTCATGGCAGATATCCTGCAATTGTGGGTTTTACCAGAGCCAGAGCAAGTCTCTCATAGAGACATGATTTTTTTTTGCGAGGATTGACTTTCGAGAGAAGGCCATCGTTCTGTAGTCCTGCATGCATGGAAGGCTGCGTTCGTGAGGAGCGTATATGCTTGATTAGCCGGACAGCTCGGGCTTATTTATTTTTTGTCTGCGAAACGAAGAACATATGGATAAGCATTCGTCAACGGATGTCTTCTATGAAAGATTGTGAAACATATGGAGATGCTACGCGAGTCTGTACATTTCAGGTACACTTTGGCGCGAGTAACATATGTTAAGCAATTTTGATACGGAGAATGCGAAATTCCATTGCCCTTTACCGTCGTAGCCTAAGATTGGGTGAGGCCGTTGGGTATTTTTGACTAGCTTCGTTGTGGTGGGTTTCAAAGAATGATTTTCTACCCTTGCCAGACCTAGAGCACCATCATGGAAGAAAATCTACAACAATTAGCAAGCACCATCACTGTAAATAAAGTTGGGCGAAGGGGTTGTGGTTCGTTGAGTCCATTGGAAGGTGTTCTTCAATGTTGTCAACATCCGTGACAAATTGAGTTGGGCAGGGGCTTTGGGAAGGGCAAAATCATGTCCTCGTCCCTCTTCTTTTTCCCAGCAGGTGTTCTCCTTGAAAATACTTCCAGAGTTGGCTCTTTTTGAGGCCAAAACACGTAGTACAATCAACTTGAGCGATGGCAGGAAGGCTTCCGAACCATCACTGCCAACTCTCCTAGGTCGCCCTCTTGCCTTGGTCCACCCTTGCAAACGCCGACTCGACTAGCCAATACTTTTTCAAGCACCTGTACGGCACCTTGTAACACAGTATGTGAAAGCATGTGAAGGCATGTGGTGGGAATTTGGAAGGCTAATAACCGATCCTGGGGACACCAGATGGGAAAGGACGCATTGTTGAGTTTGAGGCATGGAGCGGCCGAGCTGCCGATGATGTCTACGGTTTGAGTAGGTAATGCATAGTGATCGGGGATATTGGAGACGCCTCGGTGTCAAGCACACCATCATTTCATCTCTAAACGCAACCTGGACCTGTAGCAGACGATGGTATGGCACTGACCGTCTCGTTTCTTGAGTTCCAGTGAACCAGGCAATAAGCCAAATAGCAAGTGAATGCAATATCAAGCTAAATTGCCACCATTGGGGGTCCCCATTGAAGTCGATGTAAATAGTTGCGAACAAGCGAATGGAATCGGCATTGGCCCGTTTTTGGAACGATCAGCTCTCGTTCCAAGTATATTTTCGAATACAGATCAGAGGGAATCCCAAGTATCTATCGAAGGTGTTGCGTAAAGGACTCGACGAGGCCATGGCCATATTTGATGCTGCATCTCTTTCCAGACGCGCATCTTGGGAAAAACATCCCTGATTCGGGCTATAAGTAGCTGCTGCCAGATCTCCTGTGGTGTATCGTCAGCATGCAAAAGAAGAAGTAGATCAAAAGACTTACCTTATTCCAATAGCGCTGGAGATCGCGGTTGTGCTGCATTAGATTTATACTTGCAAATCTTCTCAAGGGTTGGCCCAGATACCTACCTATCTTCTTCCCATTCTATAACCGACCATGACTAACCCAAGCCAAGATGTAACAGCTCGTGCGAAAGAATAAGCCGGTGTAACCCCAGCATTCAAAATCGACTCTCCGAGCAGCAGAATTACATATCTCCGGCTCCGACATCGCCATCTGGCTGACGCCTTTCTCACAGGTGCAACACCAAAATGAAGCACGTGGCCCGCGGAGCTCAAGAAAAAAGCAGTCGGGGAAATGAAGATATACTTCTCACCTCAAGTGCAAACAAGTAAAAGGAAATGGTGGAAGACCAAGAATGACCCCCATGCCCCCACGACATGGCGTGAGGTTCCAAGGTTTTGGAGGGGCTATTCGCACGTGATGACGTTGGATGCAGGTGGAAGCTCATGGGCAACTCCCCCCGGTGCTGCCTAGAAATGGAGAGAAAAACCAACGACGAATGGAAAAGGAAGTGGCAAATGGCATATATCTCTGGTCTCCTGTCGTCGCTTTTCAGATTTCCTCTTTCTCGCCAACAATTGTGTCCACTTGATCCTCCATCGTAAAGTCGTTTTCGCGGAAAGCCCTCGAACGCCCTTACGACGCGTGACGCTGGTGCAGGGTAATCACAATTGCTGCCTTCTGATTGATCACGATTGATGTGCTTGGGCGCCTGCCTGCGCAGCCGAGACACCCAGCTGAAGGTCAAGCGCTGCTGCGGTGCGGAGGTGTGAAAAAGAAAGGCCTGGAAGAATATCCAGGACTCCAGATCTCGAGCCTTGCTTGCGAGAAAGCGCTTCTGCCGTTTTCCGCTTTACTCTACCTTTTCCCCTTTCCCTTTTCACGACAACGCCAGAGTCGACAATTCGGACGTTGGCGCTCGCTGCTGGCCTGCCCCGCTAGAAATTAGTTTCTGGGCTATTTAAACTTGGCTCGTCCGCCCACTGATCCGCGCCGGGCCATCTGCCGTCGCGTCTTCCGCTGTCGCTCCACTGAAAAACACGCGACAGCTCGAAAAGTTTCCGTCTGTCCTCCAGCTCCAGGCATCATCGCCGCCCGCCGTCCAACCTGTCAAACCTGCATTTGGAAATCGCAACCATGGCTGCCAATATGCCACCGGTTCCTATTATGGACTTTGTCCAACGCTTCAATGCTCTGCAGATGCAAAGAAACTCCAGCGACGAGCTGATCAAGGTAGGCAACAGCTGCACAACCCAATGAAATGGATTCTTCGTGACTTTTCTAGGATTTGTTAATATATTGTGAGAGTGTCGAGAGAACCTTGGGCGGGGAAAATTCTCGACTGCAAAAAGAGCTCGAAGACGCGCAACTTGATCTAGACGATGCAAGAAAGTCAAGAAGGGAGCTGCAGCTTCAATTGAATGTGGCAAATGCGAGAGCTGGCCAAATCAATGCCGATTGCGATTCGCTTAGGGTACGATGAAGATAACTTTCGCGAAACTTTGTGCTCACAATTAGCAGAACCGCAATCCTTATATTATGGTACTGGTAGATGGAGATGGCATGATTGTGAGTACTGGCGCAGGTGAATTAAATCGGCTCGGCTAACTCATGGTCTGCAGTTCAACGAAGACTTAATAACCCTAGGCCTCGAAGGCGGGAAACAAGCTGCCAACGCTCTACGAAATTCTGTTCTCCAACAATGCCATGAGCTGGCAGACGAAATTGAAGTTATGGCGAAAGTTTGTGCCAATGTTAGCGGATTATCAAAAGCCATGCGACGTGATGGTACCTTGGACAGCCCCGACGATCTGAGGGAATTTACATTGGGATTTACACAAGGGAAAGCATCTTTCGATTTCGTTGATGTTGGCCATGGAAAAGAAAGAGCTGATTCGAAAATAAAGGGTACATACTGACTGATGAATGCGAAGATTGAGGGCTAACAGGAACAGAATTAATGCGATGGCATTTACGAAATCACAATTGCAAACAGATTCTCTTGGGCATTTCCCATGATGCTGGTTATGCGCCCTTTCTCGACGAAGTGGTTTCAGAGGCTGATCGACATCGAATTACGATAATTGAAGGCCCTCCAACGGTTCGAGAGCTTGCAGTAACCGGCCTACAAATCATGAATTTCAACAATCTATTTCGTCCCGAAAAGCTGACTACACGTATTTCTTCTACTTCTAATCCAAATACACCTTCGACCTGGGCCGGTGTGACCGTCGCCGCCCCTCCACTAAGTGTTTCTCCTGTTATTTCGATTAAAAGCAACAGCGGTGCTCCCACACCTATTGTCAAAAAGCCAACAACTCCGGCAAAACCAATCTGGATGCCTGGGCCTCGTGGCCTCGATCCTCCAATCATTGTTAATGCTACTGTTCTCGACAAAATTAAACGACGAACAACCAACAATAAACTTTGCAATAATCATTACCTTCGTGGACCTTGTGCCAAAGGAGACGAATGTTGTTTCGAGCACGACTACAAGGCTACTGAGGAAGACCTCAAGGCAATCGCATATTTGACAAGATTGAACCCTTGTTTGAATGGGCAAGATTGCGAGCTCGAATATTGTATTTACGGGCATCACTGTCCAAGTGTTTCCATGGTCCTTGGGTCCAATAATGTAAAGGAGCCGGTTTGCCAAGCCTTCGGTTGCCGATTCGGAAAGGACGACCATCCCGCTGGCACAACCATCAAACATCCAAGAAAAGAGAGATGGGAAAAGGAATACGAACGTTATTGAGGAGCAAAACGTTGCAAAAAACATTTGGGTTCAAAAAATAGTACAGCACCTCGACAGTGTGCTCGGGCAATCTCCTTTCGCATGGCAAAATTAAAACTTGTTGTCGGTCTTTGATAATGGCTGATAGGTTCATTATTATACAGTATTCTTTGCAGATCTATCTTTGCTCACTCTTTTATCACTAGGGGTTTGGGGAACGGATATCAAAAATTTAGCTTTATCTTTCGCCGGGACTATTCGTTCGTGGCTGATACGTAATTTGTCCAAGGACGGGTTGGGGAGGGATTTCAAAGCGTGGAAATATTTCATATGGTGCTGCTAGTAATAGTATTCCATCACTTTCCCCCCTTTTCCCTGGGTAGATTATCATAGTGAGTTAAAGCTAGAACGGGAGAGGCACATTTGTCGTCTATTATTAGCCCCCTTATTCTGATCTTTGTTCTCTGTTATGATTCTTATACAACAGGATTTGTACTGGGAGGTAATGGGCTTATAACCCAATTAATACGATAGGGGAATCGTATTAAACGAGGTATTTCTAAGGGATCTTTACTATCTTATTGAAGCTTGCCTTTTAACTTTGACTTTTGGGGGGGGGGGGGGGGGGGGGG
>QYAP01000698.1:0-37351 GCA_003988905.1 Hymenotorrendiella dingleyae
ATGTGTTGTGGTTGTTTAATTGTGTTCCAAAGTGATGGGTGGTGGGGAAGTGCGCCGCTCGGTGATATGCGCCGCTCGGTGATAAACCACGTTATAAATAAATTATATTATTTATAAATAGTAAGATATATATATAATAGTAAAAAAAGTTATATTATATTTAAAATATAAAATAATAAAAATTTAATATATAAAAGATTTATATTAAAAGAGATTATTCATTATTAATTTATTAATATATATTAATCTTATTTTATAATTAAAATTTAAGCTTTTTAAGAAATATTTATAATATATAATATAATATATTCTTATAAAAATTATTATTTATTATGAAATAATATTTTTTAGAATTATAAGAAATATTAAATATTTTTATAAAAGGAGTTATAAAATAAAGAGAATTATTTTTCGATTTCTTTATTATAAATATCTAAACGATATTAAATTAAATTTTTATTTTTATTATAATTATATATTAGTTTATAATTAAATTCGAAAAAAGAGAAAAGATTTTAAATTTTATAGAATTTAAAAGCTTATATAATAATAATAAATTCATTAAGATTTATAATTTTAAAGAAAAGCTTTTTATAATTATAAATAATAATATATTAGATAATAGAATTATATATTAGATTTTTTTTAATATATCAAAATAGGAATTCGATAATAAATTTTTTTTTTTAATAAATTTTATATATCATTTTATAAATAGAATAATTAGGTTTATTATATTATATATATTAATACTTTATTAAATAATATAGTTTTATAAGATTTTAAAATTAAAAATATTAAAGAAATTAAAAGATTATTTAATAAATAGAATAAAAGATTTAATAAAAACGATTATATTATTCTAATAAAGAATAATAGGAATATTATTTAAAAGATTCGCTTAATCAATATTTAAATATTATAAAATATATTTCGAGAATAAATTGTAGGAATTGAATGAGGTTTATCTGGATCTCTGATTTTCTCGGTATAAGGGCATAAGGCCAGTTTATATAAAAGGAATATATCGAATACGAGCTCTCTTTCGGACCGAAAAAGAGCTCATTTTAAGTCCTAAAAGAACCATCTAAAACTGTATGCCGGAACTTGGCAAGAGGACGAATTCCAACATAAATATAATATAAAATAAAATAATATTGTAATATGATTTCGTAATATAATATTAATATTTAATAGAATATTTATTTTAATATATTCGATTAATATATTAAACTTTTTAATAAATATTAAGAATATATCGATTTCTATTTATAAATTATATATTTTAAACTAATTAATAAAAAGTTTATTATATTATATTAATTTTATATTATTTTTAAATCTTTTAAAAATATTATTTTTCGTATTTCTAAAATTATATTATCATTTATAAAAAATTTCGAAATATATTAGGATATAAAAAATCTTATTAAGGATATAATATATAAATAAAGGTAGTTTAAAAGGAAATTTATTTATTTATTTATTAAATATATTTTTATTATAATTAAATTGTTGAGATTCTCATGAGGTTACGTCTCGAATAGACTTCATGTGGGCCTGTGGGGCACCATTAGACCATATAGACGACTTCCCAGTAGACTTAGAGTCTATAACGTCTTATTGAGTGCTAGCACTTCCGTTGTACAATATATTGACCCATTGCTAGCTCATAACTTTGTCAATATTATTAAAATCTTTTATATTTATTTCTTATTCTTTTTTAATATTAAAAATAGTTATTTATAAATTTTATTAATCTTTTATAAATTATAAATAATTTCGATTTTATATTAATAATTATTAATTATTTATTTAAAAATCATTATTTTATCTTTTATAAATCTATTATAATAATAAACGATTTAATTTATTTATTTATTTACGAAATTTAAAAATATTATAATTTTTCTAATACTATTATTTCTAATTAAGATACTCTTATAATTTTTAAATTCTAAAAAGCAATATATTATAAATTGAAAATTAATATTCAGATTTCGTTTTCTTATTATAAAGAAATCAAAAATTAATAATATTTTCATTAATTTATTAATTTTATTTAAAATAATTAAATAGAATAATTTCTTATAATTAAATTCGTAATTTAGAACCTTATTAATAATTCTATTAAGGTTTCCCTTTTCTTTATAAATTATAACTATTATTCCCGTATTAATTTTAGATCTTTTCGCTTTTCTTTTATTAATATTTCCCTTAAAATCGTTTTTAAGAATCTATAAAGAACGGAATTTACGGATTATATAAAAAAGTTATTTTAATATTTTCATAATTTAATAATTTTAATATAAATAGATTAAAAGAAATTTATTAATATTTATTAATATTTTATTTTAATCTTTATAAATAAGGATTTAATATTTATTAATAATTATAATATAATTTTAAATTATCTTATATTTAAATTAAATTATAAATTCTATAATTCTTATAAAATTATTTTAAAAATTAATAATTATATTTATAAATTCGATTTATTTTAAAAGCTTTATAAAATGGATCCTAATTTTTATATTAATTTCTTATAAGCTATTCTTATTAATCCTTTTCTTAATTAAATTATTCTTTCGATTCTATTTATTAATATTAATATTTAAAATTAAATATTTTAAAATATTAATAAAATCTTAGATTTTTATTTTATTAAAGATTTCGGGTTTTAATATAAGATTAAATAATATAATAATAAGATAATATAAGAATCTCTTTATAATATTATTTCCGCTTCTTATTCTATTAAAGAATTTAAATAAAAATATCTATATAAGAAAAAACCGATTAAAATCTAATTAAAAACTATTCGGAAATATATAAAATAATTAAATAGAAATATAAATAGAAATATTATAAATTAATAGGGTTTCTTAATTCTTTATTTTCTATTTTTTCGGCCTATATAGCCTCAAATATTAGAGTAGGAAAAGATCTTATAACGGGAATAAGTATGGCTAGCGCCGATTAGCGTATGGCCTGTGCGTATGTACTATTTAAGCCTCTATCAGCCTAAACCCTCTTTCGCCTCTTCGTAGTCAACTTCATAATTCAATGCATACCTTTTCCCTCTCAAAACCCTGACATAGAGCCGGTCTGGACTGGGGCCGTCCAAAATACTTTATTGAAGTCAAGACGACTCCTGCCGGATGTAACAAGAGGTTTTTTTATGAGTAACCGCCAGTACCTACGAGTATGCGCTCCTTTATTTGGGTAATTGAAAGGTGGTGCTGACGTGTGTAGATGCAAAGTCTGGCGCTGTCGCCTGGACAAATTGCTGTAGAAGTTTATGTTATTTTCACGGTCTACAATCTCAAAAATCGTAACATGAATTTGAAAATTTATGTGGATCCCGAGGGTCATAGGCAGCGGGATAGTTTGGCATTCAGGTTTGATACTCAATGGACGGTAATGCCACGGATGTGATGAGAAATAGGGCACATAAGGATCGAGAATCATGTAAGAATTATACCAATATTTGAGAAGGACACCTCTGCTTTTAGTTACGGGCATAAAACTTGAAAACTAAATAGAAGGGGAGTGACTACTCTACTCTAAAGTCGATAGTCCAATAACTAGCTCACTTAAATTACCGAAATAAGAGATTCTATCCCAAAATGAAAAGGAAAAATCACGGACCCGACCAGAGCGCCTGACTTAAATACTAAGAGTTATTAAAAAAGATCCTAAAAACGGGAGTTCATCCCCCATTTCAATTTCAATTTCTTTGAAGGGTCCTGGTGGTCTAGCACAACGAAGGTCAAAATGGGAAAGAAGGGGTGGCCTTGTAAGCCAACTACTGCGGTATGTGCCGCTTGATCTTCGCTCAAAGTGTAAGGTGATATCTGAAATACCGGATGATAGAACGAACAGAAATCAGATGAGATGGAAACATGCCCCTATCGTCGCTTCGAAATAAATTGCTTGCTGAGCTCTCTTCCTGCAGCCGCCAAGACAAAGCACTGATATATATTCTTCAAATTGGTGTTTTGTTCTTGGTTGTAAACTTGCAGTGACCTCTGAATGTCGTTTGCATTGAGATTTTCACTTTGCTAGTGTTTGATTCGGCCTCTTGAGATTAGTGGGCAAACTCTCTGATGGACTGCAAGTGCCCGTTGGCCTTGGGACGTCGCTACCGAACAGACAGTACCGCGATGATGCGCTTCCACATAGGAGTACAAAGTGCCGATGTATATTTCTCGGGTTGAAGCCGGCAGGCGTCTCCTCTTCATCACTGCCATGACGTTCAAATATACCTCGCTTGGCATCATCTCACCTGTCTTCATCCAAAATAGATGCGATGAGGTTCTCTCGGTTGGCATGAAATAAGCTACCGTAAGCGGGCCGTGGCTGGGCTGGACCCTATTTTATCTGCGCTTACCATAGCCTCCCCTGAGGGGCCAAAACGGCTTGCAGGGGTCGCTTGGACAGAAATCAACTCCATCTGCCCCCCAGATTATGTCTCCTCAATTGTATGGAGCTACACTTGGAGCTACACTACCTGACTACATCTAGAGCCTCCTCTCCGTTTTCGCCCAAGCCAGCCTCACTTTAAAAATTCTGGGGAACGGCGTCGACCGATTGCCACGTTCGCCTCATATGCAAAGAGTCTTGCTTGCACCTTACGCACCTGCATGTTGGCCCAATCAAGCAGCCAGTCAGCAGCTGAGGGCGTTTATTCCCAACCACACCCTCACCCGCGTTCGCACACCTTCAGGACATGTCCCTCTATCTCTCGATCCCTAATACCCTCACAAATCTCGTCAAACTGTACACCTCGGTGCCCAACCTCTACAACGATCGGGTCTGATTGCTGGAATGGCACATCCCCATGCGAATGAGAGAAGACGAGTTACGGGCCGCGATAGCTATGGCGAATGGGACGACGAGGAAGCGCAAACGTCGAGTGGCCGGGAAAGGGTGGATAGGGTCACGCTGGATCCAGAGATCCCTGGGGTGCGCAGAGTCAGAGTAGAAAGAGAAGACCGCAGCACGGAAATCCACCGAACTGCAGCGCCGAAGAAAATGACTTCCGAGTCGTATGCGACATTGCCAAGTTCGAAGAGCTCGTCGAGCCATAGGAGGAGACACCGGCACCGTAGTCCAGAGGAAGAAGTCTATCCCAGACGACGGGCCTCGAGTCCCAGGGACCGGTCGCCGCCCTCGTACGGAGATCGTACGCCCTCGAACAGACCGCGACGTGATGGAGTGAGGGAATCCAGAGTAAGGAAGCTGGCTTCGGACGAAGAGTTGAGCGGGTCGAGTAGGTCGGAAGAGGGCGAGGAGGAAGAAGAGGAGGAACGATCAAGACAGCCCGAGCCAGTGAAAGACCGGCCTAGAAAACGCAAGATCAAGATTGTCTATATCACCGAGGAGGACTATCAAGCGTCAAAACCCAAGGAGAGGGTGCACAAAACGGAGAGGAAGTCCAAGGACGTTGCGAGTGTGAGGGAGGATGACAGTGTTCGACGGTCAAGGACGCATACCTCTCGCCGAAAGTCGGTTGCAGAAGGGACCCTGTCGACGCCCACAAAAAGGTGAGAACTTATGTGCTTTACAAGTCTCTGCATTATGCATACTAATGCCTATGCTACCAGGGGTCCATCTGCTAGAGATCCTCCATCGCATTCCCCGCCTAGTATTAGAAGAAGCCACACTACTAGCTCGCGTGCACCATCTGTCAAACAGTATCCGCCATCTTCAAATGCCACCACTTCAAATGCAAATGGTAGGAGGTCTTCTAGCTTTCTGGGAAGCTTCTTTGGACCGGCTGTGCAACATCACCATGAACCTGAAAGATTGTAAGGATTCCATATATCTGCACTAAACTCTCGCTGACCGATTCTAGGGTTGAATGTATGACCTGTTGCGATGAAATATCGAGATCTAAATCCGCAAGGTTGAAATGTGGCCACCGCATGTGTCACTCTTGCCTGAGAAGAATCTTCAAGCTCTCAGTCACAGATCCGCAGCATATGCCGCCGAAGTGCTGTACCGCTGACCACATACCTCTGAAGCATGTCGAAAGATTGTTTGATATTAATTTCAAGAAAACGTGGAATCGAAAGTTTCAAGAATATTCGACCAAGAATCGCATTTACTGCCCAGCAAGAAAATGTGGTGAATGGATTAAACCCGGAAACATACATAAAGAGGATGGGAAAAAGTATGGTAAATGCGGCCGCTGCAAAACGAAAGTATGTTGTCTTTGCAATGGTAAATGGCACGGTTCGCGAGAGTGTCCCAAGGACGAAGAAACAAATAAACTCCTGGAAACAGCAAAAGAAGCAGGCTGGCAACGGTGCTATAGTTGCAGAACAATGGTCGAGTTGAAAGAAGGCTGTAATCATATGACCTGGTAAGTGTTCATCTTCTCTATTTGTCGCATGCACTAATGTCCTGTAGTCACTGTACGGCAGAATTTTGTATGATATGCGGGCTCAAGTGGAAGTCTTGCAATTGCCCCTGGTTCAACTACGAGGCAGTCGAAGAAGATCGTTTAAACCACATGCAGGTTCCACAGGATGTGCAACCAAATGTGCCACCAAACCAATATCCTACCCGTGATCGGCTTCGAAGACCGAGGCCAAGCACTTACGTTGAAGAGATAGGTGAACGGCGCCGCCAAGAGCGCGAAGATGAAGATATGGCTCGACGACTGCAAACTTTCAACTTTGACGATGATGATCTCCTCGGAGGGAGAGGTGATTTCCACAGCGTCGGTAACGCAGCCGGGCACTTCATGAACCAGGATTATATCAGAGCGGCCCGCAATGTCCTTGCTGGCCCATTTGATCAGGCTACAGCAGCTGCAAATTATGTTATGGGCGTGAGGCAAGCACGAGGAGCACCGCCTCCGAGACGAATGTCGGAACGCTATCCTGTACCTGGTCCTCCCGTGAACGCACCGTCTCCACCCCCGGCAGCGCCAATGCTCAGAAGGCACACTTTAAGGGAGCAAGAATTTAACACCTCGCAGTCCACTCGTCCATCGGAACGAGTAGTTCCACGGAGAAGCAGGACTGACTATGAGAGTGAAGCCGCCGTTCACACACCGTATGTAAGAATGTTAGAAAGCCCAGTCTCAAACAGAGGTCCTGCAAGAACTCCTTCCATGCGGACTCCCGAGCGAACCCCTGAGCCAGCCATTTTCGCCCGATCTGAAAAGACCCCGAAAATATCAGTTCTTGCTGGGCTTAGTCCTGGAAGAGGCCACAATCGAGTACACGCCTGGAGAACACACGTCGAGCCAGGCGTGGAGCCCGAAGAAGGAATGTTGTCGATTTGAATTGTCGACGTGATTGAAGCTTTATACCCTGTTTGTTGAAACCTTGAAGCCTGAACGGAATGATTGGTATACTTATGAATCACTGGTGATATGAGATATCATGAGATATGATTGACGTAATAATGAAATGGAGTGGCTGGGAGCAATTATTTAGGTTATATATTGCCAATTGTATAGAATATCTCTTGCTGAAGTAGATACTATTGTAACTTACAACTTTCTATAGCTGGCCTGTAGTCGGGCATTTTCTTGTATATATGGCAAGGTTTACCCTGATAAATTATAGCAAATGTTATAGCTGTGCTGCACTGCTGAGTGATAATCGCATAGACTGATTGGGTTTCGTCTCCAAGTCGGTGGTGTTTTGTGAAGGCTTTGGCAATTGATATGGTACCGGTATTAAGGGGTCTGCAGGTGCCGATCGGAGTGATATGCAGGAATTAGGAATTCCTGGATGGGCGAACGGTTTAGTGGATGAGGCCTGATGACTTGCTGCATTCCAGGAGAAATGGTATTAACAGAATGAAAATATAAAGTTGACAGGCATGATGCTTGTTCTGAGGGCACGCGAGCCGTTTTGACCCCGGCGCCACAATCGTCATTCTGTGAGCGTGAGCGTGGTCGCTGTGGCAGACTCGATTTCGATAACGATCCAACGACGCGCAAGTGGAAACGTCGTGCTTATGCCAGACTGTGACGGCCACGAGTCTCTTACACGATCAAATGGATTTGTGGGTTTCCATAACCAGCGTCAACACTATGCTGTTACTCGTTTGAGCTTTTTCTCGACCTGAGCGCGCACCGCCTTTCCTTCTCCCGCAGCACGACTACCTGCCCACCCGCTTTAGCAAATATGCTACTCCTCTACCAAACCGGCAGTGTCAAGATTGGTGAAATTGTACGATACACAGTTACCTACACACCGGCACATGATCGAATCCTCCCATCACCGTCCCACCTCTGTCTCCGAGTCAAGAACACATCCGCAATCGCCCTTCGAGCTGCATTTGTCCATGGGCCCTATACCCTTTACGCCGCCGCCTACCCCGCGACCTTCGATCCGAACGAGAAATTTGACGACCTGCGTACATTTGGAGTTCCTGAATTCGAACCCAACCTCAAAGCTGGTGGAACACTCAGTACGCAGCTTGCCGTCCCCGAAGATGTTCGCCAGACTGCAGGAAGCGCGGATAAGAATGGCAGGAGTCGCGAGGACGAGGATGTTAAGAGCGTGAGCTGGATCATTGAGGTTTCAAGCCAAGTCATCTTTTCGACGTCTGCGGCCGTACATTATGAGATCATGATCGGGAGAGACGAGAAGAGCTTGAGTTTTGGAAACCCGTTGACTGGGACTCCTGCCCCCACGCCAGGGCAAGTCAGCGATCACCAACAGAGTCAAGGGGCAAAGACTGGAAATCACCAGGCTCAACTGAGGGGGATATATTCCAAAGCTCTCAGTTTGCTGGTAGATGATACGGCGAGCCTGTGGAACACACCCAAGTTGCCGGAATGGAACGACGATGATAAGGAAATAGATAAGTGGAAATCTACGGACCCTTCTACTTTCGAAAAAGGGAAGAATGCGATTGAAGGGACGGGGGATGCCCATAGAACGAAGAGGCAGAAGAAGGTTCATTTGGTAGTTTTGACGCATGGTCTGCATAGCAATCTCGGGGCCGACATGTTGTACATGAAAGAGAGTATAGATGCAGCTGCTAGAAAGGCAAGGGTAGACGCAAGAGTTAGACGAGCAAAGAAAAGGGAGTCAGAGAAGAATAAAGCAATGGCCACCGGAAATAGCCAAGAAACCCCAGCGAGTGAACATGAGCAGGGAGATGCCGGTGAGCAAAGAGACGACGATAGTGATGAGGACGAGGAAGAGGTTATTGTGAGAGGGTTTTCTGGAAACGCCACCAGGACGGAACGAGGTATCAAGTATCTTGGGAAACGACTGGCTCGATACGTTCTGAATATGACATATCCCGATCAGCCGTACCGGCCTGTAACCAAAAAGCGCACATCTGAGGCTATTTCTCACGCCATTAGACCTACAGCAGCAAACCCCGTGGGTATCGCAGGCAAAGGACCTTCAACACATGGCCATAGCACTATTCATAAGGACCCCATCACACACACAGATTCAGCGTACAAAATCACCAGTATTAGCTTCATAGCACACTCACTCGGAGGCCTGGTACAGACGTATGCTATAGCCTACATTCATAAACACTCGCCGGAATTCTTCGATCTCATCAAACCAATCAACTTCATTGCTTTAGCATCGCCATTCTTGGGACTGAGCAATGAGAATCCATTGTATGTCAAGTTTGCACTTGATTTTGGTCTGGTTGGGCGCACAGGCCAGGATCTTGGATTGACGTGGCGAGCACCAACGTTAGCAAGAAGTGGATGGGGAGCAATTGTTGGTAACATGGGTGAAAGTGCCCACAAAAGGCTTGATGGAGAATCTACGCCAGAATCCAAACCACTTCTTAGGATATTGCCCACTGGGCCTGCGCATATTGTGCTGAAGAAGTTTAGACATCGAACTGTTTACTCAAACGTTGTTAATGATGGAATTGTGCCTCTCCGTACCAGTTGTCTTTTGTTTCTTGATTGGCAAGGGCTGGGCAGGGTAGAGAAGGCTCGCCGGGAGAACAACCTTATAGGTACGGTTGCTGGTTGGGGTTGGGCTGAGCTCACAGGTCAAAACACTGTTTCACCTATGGCCCGTAATTTTTCAGAGTCTTATCCAAATTCTGGCCCTGGCAGCGACAATGAAGCTGCTAGTGGAGGAGACAACACTCCTACCCTTCAAGGCCATGGAGCAGAAGTTCCGCAACCATCACCATACGCAACTCAGGAGGACAACCGAAATGCGAGAAAGCTTACCCGTAGACGATCCGGGTCAGCTAGATCTGTGGGTAGTGAGGATAGCATGCCACATGAGCCAATTCCCAACACTGACGGCCCCTTTTCAAGCTTGGTCAAGTTTTTTCAACCTTCATCTTCATCGTCAAAATCCGACACCTCACTTCCGAAACGCGATAAAATCTATAAACGAAGTCAGACCTTAAGATTTGATAGCGCGGATTCTATTCCATCAATCTCCAATCAATCCCCCTCGCCCGAAAGAAATGTCGGAAAGGCTACTGCAGGCCATTCTGATGATCGGGGTCGTGTCTCTGCCCCTCCCATGACCTCTTTCTTCGAGGCTGCCGGGGACGTCCTGAAGCCTCCTATTCCTTCTGTCGGATTTTTAATAAACCCAGAGGCTCGAAAACGGACCATCTTTCATGATCGTGTCTATCATCCAACCGATATCCCATCACCACCGTTGAAGAAACGTTCAACGAGCCTCTTAACACGCCGCTCAACTTCCAATTTTACTCCCTCTAGCTCAAATCCACCGGTTCCCAGAGCTGAAAGTAATATTTCAACTGGCTCCTCTACCCGCGACTACGATGATACCAAAAACACGAATCCTGATAAAGACCCCCGGGACGTCATCGACGGAAGTGCAATGAAGGTCGAAGAAAAGATCGCTAGGGCTTACCATCGAGACATGTCATGGCGAAAAGTCCTCGTCAGTCTGGAGCCTGATGCGCATAATAACATGATAGTTCGTCGCATGTTTGCAAATGCATATGGTTGGCCTGTTATCAAACACCTGTGCGATACTCATTTCAGCGACGCAGCAATCTCCAATACGAGAGACGAAAATCTCACTAATGAAGAGCACGCCAAAGATTCCAACGAGGCCCCCGACAAAGAAGGCGGCGAAACCAAAGAGAGCGAGGACAAGATTCATAAGCTTCAACGCAGCGATCGGACGGATTCCGAGGTTGGAGAAGCGAGAGATGAGGTCCCGGAATTGAACTCTCCCCATCCTGGATCTTTGGGGAAAGCTCTGAATTGGAATTTGGTGGTTCCTGAGAAGGAGGGCAATGAGAGCGAGGCTTGGTCTGAGAGGGATTGGGTTGACTCGGCAGATGAGAGTGATGATTCCGTGAGTGGCCAGCAGAAAAGTACTACAGAGGGCAAAAAAGGTTGGAATTGGACGGAGGCTATTGCGGGGAAGGGGGCCAGTAGTCCGAGGGGGACGTCGGGGAGGGAGATTGACACTTTTCTCGGGAAGGGGAAGGCAAATGCAAAGGGGAGAGCGGAGAGTCCGGTGAAAGATGACGGGAAAGTTACAGATGTCAAGGCGGAGAGTGATGCTGCTGTTACGAAGGTGCTGACTGGAGAGGCGGCGGGGATGGGCGTTGGGTTGGTTCCTATCGTGGCTAGTGGTGATAATACAGGTGTTGATGCTGCCCATGTTGAAGGCGAGTCGGGGAAGGGCAAGTGGGGTGAGAGTTGGATAGATAAGTAGAGATGCATATGGAGTTGGTGCGAGATACATATTGATATACATACGTAGATGACATTATTTGCAAGAATACACAAGCAAGAATATTTAAACTTTACGAAACATACTATTCGTCGACATCATACACCATCTTCGGAAAGCTGACTCATTTCTTGCGTTGGTGGTATCGTAGTACAGCCAGTTTTGAATCCTTCGAAACACAGCCACCTGCGCGAGTCGCGTAAACACTTCTTTCTCCTATAGATACTTCACTATTACCATCCTCTCCAGTAAGCTTCCCAATCAAAATTTCCCCTGTCAACCCACTCTCTTCGACAAGCAAAACCGCGTCCCAAATCCAGAGCAAATACTCACAACCACAACCACCACCACAACCTCTCCCCCACCCCCCAAATGAAATACCGAAACTTCCGCTGCGGCAACGCAGAAAACCTACGCGCAACCCAAAAAAAGCGCAAAACGAACGCCCCCCCAAAACTCCCCCCTACCCGCCCACGAGCCCTAACCCTCCCCCTCCCCCCAGCACCCCAATCCCTCTGTCCCAATCCCTTTACCCTCCACAGACACAAAAAACAAGAAACCCACCATCAACACCACTCCCCCCTCTTCCTCAACCTCCCATTCGAAATCCGCCAACAGATATGGAGCGAAGTGCTAAGCGACCATCTCCTGCACATAACCCGCGCTTCCAAGAGACTCCTCGCCATAAGTTGCACAGAACATTTTACGCCGAAGGTCTTGCAAGAGACGCGATATCACCGCTGCTGGGGAATCTCTTCACGGTCACTAGGAGGCAAAACGGCGGATTTCTACCAGGGACCGCCACATGACCATCCCGCACGCGCCGCGAATCTGCTGCCTCTGCTGCAGACCTGCCGTCGTATATACAGCGAAACGGTACCCCTCCTCTACAGCACCAACATATTCGACGTCAACCACATCGACAGCATCCTCTACCTACGCCGCAGCATCCTGCCCCACCGCCTCTCCCAAATCCGCGTCCTCCATCTGACTTGGAACTTTAAATACCCTATCGCATTTAACCACACCCCATACAACCTGAAAACATGGCAAGAGGCATGTACCGTTCTCGCTACGAGTTTTGGTGGATTAAGAGAGCTTACTATTCATCTTGGTGGGTTCCGTGATTTGGTGATTAGTGGGGTGAGTTTGGAGGGGTATATGGTTTTGGAGGCGCTGCTGGGGGTTAGGGTTAGTGGGCGGTTTGAGGTTGTGATGCCGTGGGATGAGGAGGAGTGTAGGGCGGTGGAGGGGAGTAAGATGGGGGGGTATCCTTTTGTGTTGGTGGCTGGGGTGGTGAGGGTGGGTGGGTGAGATGGGGTGGGAGTGAGTTTTTGCGAGGGGGTGTGTGGTATACTACCTAGGTAGAAAGGTAGATAGGTAGTGCGGTTTGGAAGTGGCGGAGGAATGTCCTCTCTGGATCTTCCCACAAGGAATCAGAATTGTGACCAAGGACTTCGAATTCATTGGACTCACCACGTGGAGACGATTGGTGGGCGCACTTACGCGATAATCAAGAAAAGCGATTCCAATCTCTAATCTTGCCAAAGGTCGTCACTTCCCTTCAATTCCAAGAGCAGACCACCCGGGAACGAGGTCTCGACTTCTTCAGCGTCCAATTCTCAACTGGGAAACATTCTGAAAAAAGAGGAATGTCAAAACCCAAGGATTTTGGAAACAATCAAACTAGGGCTGTGACTCTAGCATGTATGTCTTTTCAATGGTCTCACTTATGATATCTTGGGCGACGCGTTTTTGTTCACAACAATTCAATAAAATCTTGGGGACTTGGAAGTGTCGAGAGGGATGGAGAGTTGGAAAATATTGTTCCTGGGGCCCTCGACATTGTACGGTGGGAGCTTTGGAGGAGGGGATTGCCGCTTGCAAAGTAAAACGAAACATAAAGTTGATGGGTGGGTGGGGTGCTATTTACAATTAGTAGGATTGGGAAATACTTCGATTGGGGGAGCTGGGGACATATTGGATATTGGGAAGATTCCAGAATGGGAAGGAGCGATGGAACTTCTCTTTCCATCAAAACGTTGATCGACCTGTCGAACACCGCCGAAAGTCAGCCTCGACAAAAGAAGAGCGAGAAAGGGATGGAACCGACCAGTGAAGTCCCGAAGTCCTCAAAGTTTGAAGGTGTTGTGCTAGCAGATAATTCAGCGAAAACGTGAGGATTTGGAAGTGTGTCGAGAGAGATGGAAATCATCGTATCGAAGTGAAGGCACAACGTGAGCTCGAATACCTCAAACGTAAATTCACTCTGGGGATATGCTGATCTGGTTTTCATTAGCGAGTTTCGCAGTATGCTTGAAAAGAAATTGGTAAGTGAGGAAGGGGAGGGGGGGTGTTACCGGCAAAAGTTGCAAGTCGCTCTTTCTTTCTCAACACTGATCAGCCTCTTGAGCGCTGGTCAATGCCTTCCTCCAGAGTGGTTTTCTTCATCTTCTTCTTCTTCGTGCCCAAGATGGCAGACTTGAAGAGAAAAAGTTCAAGTGCTCGAAGGGAAGTGAAGTGTTGAAGTTGTTTTTGACTGTTCCTCTTGAGCGGAACAGTCGATCATTTTTGGAAGCAAAAAAAAAGGGCTTTCCAAAGATGTTTTTGTCTTCTCTGTGCCCAAGATGGCGAACATGAAAAAAGGCTCAAGTTCTCGAAGTGAAGCGTAGAAGTGTCGAAGTGTCGAAGTTGTCGAATTCGAAGTCTGTCGAAGTCGTTTTTGACTGTCCCTCTTGAGCGGAGCAGTCAAGCATTTTTAATAAAAAAAATGTTTCCATTTTTCTCATCTCACTTTTCAGTGGAGAGAAGGTTTTCCCGAAGGAGATAGGCCAATAAAAAGTTTTTCCCCAAAGGCACCTCTTCATCAATTTACTGTTCCATAAAAGGGAAATAGAAAAAGAGAAGTTTGTTTTCCCCGAAGGGTCTTCGCCATTTTCTTTTCCTTTTGAGGAGATCAGAAAAGAGAAGTGTTTCCCGAAGGGTAAAGTTTCCAAAAATTGTTCACAATGAGTTGACTAGGTCAAACTGAGAGAAGCCAGTTTAGGAACAAGTTCCATAACCGGACGATCCGCAATGTCTTTGCGGAATTGCTTCCAAGACCCCATATGAGCCCTCAGACGAACATCGAAGGCCGGAGCCACTCGCTTCCGACGAGGGATTTTGCGCACTTTTCGAACCACTTCTTGGGGCTGAGTAGGGACAAGAGGATTAGGCCTGTATTGCTCATGAAGTGGAGAACTCGATTGGGAACGATGGAGTGGGTTTTGTTCCATTTTCCTGACGTTGTTCATTTTTGGGAAAAGGCGCAAATGAATTTTCAAGAAAGCAGGGTAAGGATGGTTAGGCCTCAGTTGCAATGTCAAAAAAATTCGAGTTTTTGGGATAAGCAGGGTGAAGATTTTGAGGCCTCAGTTACTTTGTCAGAAAAACTCTGGAGAGGGAAGGAAGGTCGAGGAGGAATTTGGAATATGAAGCATGGAATTTCTGTGAGTGCGCGCTATCCTGTTTGGGTCTTGGGGTAGTTGCTATGTGGTCCTTATAGAGGTGTCTTACTTAATTTGGAGTAGCTACCGTCACTTATACTTTTACACTTACCTACCCCACATATTTACAATGTTGTCATGAGAAAAACTAGGAGGAATATACGCGAATGTCGTACTATGATTCCTGTTGCGTGTCGCACTTGATGCGCATAATGCTCTCCAATTGTGTAGATGGTTCAAGTGGTGTAGCAATTTCTTTGAGGTGGAATTGCAGAAACATTCACAGATAGAAAAACAAAATTCGTACCAAATACAATTTGCAAATCGTTTTTATATAGTTGGCGACAAACACTTGCCAATTGCCGTCTTCAATCTTTGTAGGATATAGGTACAGGCTGCTCGCTGATGTCTTTTGTATTCATTCACCACAAACTTGCCCCATTCATCTTTTGTTGCACGTCGCAGATTTTTGGGCAACTTTCTGTGGGGCTAGTTGAATCTTTGCACAAAACAAACGCAAAAATCAGGTGCGATGTGCTACAAAAGGTATCTGGGTACTCAGGTAGGGTTGCATTTCTGGGAGATGTATCACGTGATAACAAACTATCTGCGGCCCTAGCTGGAGGTTCCAAGATTATCAATTAAAGTTCGAAAGGCTACTATGATTTCATACATGGGTAAAGATCAAGCAATTATCTTTCCAGAAGATGTGCAGCGAAATATAAACAAGCACCCAACGTCAAGGGGGGCCAAGAGCTCGCTGCCTGACCGGCCCGGTTTAAATGCCGAAGCGGAAATTACCGACCGTTCTTTTTTCGCCAGTCAGCTTCTTAAACAACAACACCATTCTGTATATATATTCTTCTTCTAATGATTATGATCAATATTGTATAGATATTATTATAAACGACCTCTTAGACTACCTACTTAGACAACTTTAGACCACCACACCGCTTACTAAACGATGGACATCCTTGCGGCGCTAGAAAATTTGGAAGAGGCGGAAAGGGAGCAGAAGGCAAAATCGAGGCAAAAGGACAAGAAGGCGCCCCTATCTGTAGCAGCTCGCAATGCTATGAAGAATGAGAGAGCGGGGAAGGCCTACGCGACAGAGAGGTGAGTTGTTTATGAGTTTCTTGATGGGTATCCTTCTGACTTGAGATTCTTTTTTCCAGACCGCCACCCCGGGGTAGGTCGAAAGGCCGAAATAGCGGACCATCATTCACAACAACCCCCAAAACCTCGCAACCATCAGGCCTTGATGCACTTCGGAATGCTATGAAAGGTTCTGGTTCTCCGGTGGAAAACGAAGATGCAGTAGATGCAGTTACTCCTTCTTTGTCGCGCGCAGCGTCGTCGGCGGGCGGGTCATCACGTAGAATCTCGTTTTCAGAGCCATCGAAACCGGAAGGCAGCAAGCTATGGGTGCATACCAAATCGGAATCTCTCGCTTCGGGATTTGATCATGATCCAAGATTGGTAAGAATCTTCCATTTTCCAGATTTGCGTTTCTTGGTGGCAACAATTCATCGCCTACATTGCGCCGAATTCATACCCCCTAGCCCTGTCCATGAGACGATATCCATCCCGTTGACCCCAAAACTTAGTGAAATTGAAAGGCAGCTGACAATTCACACATATAGCTCAAATACGGTGTCTCCAAAGAAGAATGGACTCACTTCACGGGCGAACTCGTCGAAGCAGCAGCGGTCCCCGGTCCCTCCTGGCTCTGGGTTTTTCGCAAGGGACGCGTCATAAAACGGCTCAAACGCGATCTCCAATACAACGGAGAAGTAAACAAAATTTTGAAGAAGTGGAATCGCATTTTCAAAATCCAGGGTTTTCAGGCTTGGATTGAATTGCCTGGTGAGAAATCTGCTGGGAGCAATGAGGGCGATCAGGCGAAGGTTGGGAAGTTTAGGGTGGTGCTTACGCCTAATAATGAGCGCCGGCCGCCTTCGGTGTATTCCAGGTCGAATAGTTTGACGAGGAGTGTGTCGAATGAGGGGAAGAAGTCGGCTACGGAAGGGAGGAGACCTGCTGAGGGTGAGAATGATGAATGATGGCTAGGTAGAATATGTATTTGTGGATGGAGGTTGGTTTTGATTACACGTCTAGGGGACTGTATGTGTTGGATAATGGAAGGCGCAAAAGCGGACGTACGATATATGATTTACGCTCGCTGTGTCTTTTGGAATTTAGCGCAGAGTGGGATCAAGCATTTTATAATATGTCAGCTGTAGTATACTCGGTAGATAAAAGCAACGGTGGACCAGACGGTACCACTTTTGGTTGAAATATCTGGGCTACTGGAAGTGTTTAAGACGGGCAGGTCGCGCAATATTCACCCATCAAAACGGAAGTCTAAGGTCCGACCAAACCAACTCCACCAACACATATAAACACAAATACCAAAGTTATCATCGTCCAATCAACAGCCCGGCTTGACAACCCGATACGCCGGTCCCGATTCTTTCTTCCTCCTTATGAGACTACATATGGGAGATGGGGCGCCTCGTAAACTATCGATCTTTAAATAATGCCGTCGCGGTGTTTTCTAAACCCTGGCTTCGGCTGGGGTGGAGTTTTGCTGGATCTTTCCTTGGATTTAGCCGCATAGGGTTTTTTTTGGTAGAAGAGGGGTGCAAAGAGAGTTGTGATACATTAATGCTTGTTTCTATAAGTTTGCTGTTTTTTTAAACTATATATTACTTGGTAAGTGCATATGAGAGTCGATGATTAGCGCACTGCTAATTTTTGCATAACAGATCGAGCATTGATTCATCTATCGCATTTCCTTTGGGATAGGCGGGCTGGTTTTATGATTATCGAATTGAGTTGAAAATCTAATATTAACGAGAATAATTCACCAAGCCCCTCGCACACCTTCATCATGCTTAAGGTCTCATCCTTCATCTGCTTCTAAACGCCACTCTCTTCTTACTCACGTTCTCACCCTCCTCGCCAAAAGCATAATTCACTCAGTCGACACTGACGTAGTGTTCAACACCAACAAACTCACAGGACCGCAAGTCTCCGTCGTATTACTGTAGACTTCTCCTTCAGTCCAGTTCAGATTGATGGTTTCGTACTCGATACAACCCGTCTGAACAGACCCGTTCGCTACTCCAAGGTATTGTGCGCTATTCAGTAATTAGCCTTCACTCCTCTTCACAGCACTTCGAGAGAAGACTTACCTATCATCTCCACCCTCCCAAACCTGATCCACAATAAACGTCCAATCCTCCCCCGTCAACGTCCCCGGAGGCGAGACCGTGAAATTCGCAATCGCAGAACCGTCCGCTGGAGTTTGGCACGAATACGTCTGCGCCGTATCTCCTGCGTAGCCGAGAAATACATCGTAACCGGTTGCGTTACAAGGGACGATGTAGTCTACGGCTGTGTTTGTGATATTGAAGGATATGGTTGCCGTTGCGGAGCCGAGGTGGTCCGGTTGGTAGTAGATGGCGTTGAGGGAGAAGGATATGTTGTGGAGAGATATGGTGGGGGTGGAGTCATCGCGCGTTGGGTGTGCGATGGCTAGAGGGAGGAGGAGTGAGAGGATTTGAGATGGCTTCATGATTGGTATTTTGTGGGGTTGGATGTTTATGGTTGTGAAGCTTGCGGTTTTTGAGAAGGGCTTGGCAGCTTTTTATGCCTTTCATTTCGTATTTTGCGCACCAAAACTTATGTGCGATCGTCAGGGCCTCTAGATTTTTGTCGAGGGAGGGAGGGCGCCTGTAAATAGATTAGGCGACGAGATTTGCCATGTGCGTGGTAAACACGAGGCTATGATCGTTTTCTGCAGTGTAACAGTGTTCTATCAACTTTATCTCCATTAGAGTATGCTGAGCGTCGCATGTGATGTGGAAAATGATGGACTCGCAATTTTTCAAAGGTGTACTTGTCAGCAGCTTTTATATGCTGAGATGAAATGTGAGGATTCGTGGACAACTTGTTTACATCTGCTCGAGGTTCTCTTTTCAAAAGTTACCATATGATAGTCTGATGGGTTTGGATGTCGAGGGAGCAGCGCATCTATATACGCACATATACACGAATCTCTACATATGCAAATTCTAAGAGGGGCTGTATTTGCAGAAGACTTAAATAATGCCAGAAGTTATTTCCGAGGCCACACCACCGGTAGTTCAAAAGTTCAAGAGGAAAGACAGACTTGCAGGTGGCTGGAGAAAATTTTCATGAACAAATGCAACATCAGAGGAACCATGGATTTGAACGCGAAGACTACCTATTTGGGATTTCAAGATAGATGGTGAGAGCGAGCAGCACATTGCACTTTAGCGGAAAAACTCTCGTTTAAGCTTACAGCTAGAGGTTCTACACCTGCATGATTTCCCAAGGTTATGATTCCCACAGCCATGATTTCCCCACTGAAAAGCCCTTCAAAGTTTTAAGCTCTTCACTCCATGCATAAAGTCCACATTAGGCGGATATATTTGTGGAGGGAATACGAGTAGCGATCACAGATAACCTAAAGAGTAACGCCATCTCGTAGCGAAAGACTGGTTATGGAAGCGAGTAAGCTTTACGAGAGTTTATTGGTAAGCGAAGCTCAATTGGGATCACAGGCCCTTGTGCGAATCGACTCACCATGCAGGGTCGACGGATACGAACTACGCCGCAACAACTCACTTTGACAAACTACCGAGGAATTTTGAGGACGATGTATTGAAATAAATTGAAAGGGAAGCGGATTTCTGGATTTAAAATGGATTTGAGACCCAACTAAAAATGAGAAAAAAGTCAAGATATATTTGAGAATCATACTTCAGTCTCATCCAGGACAAGACCTCTCAACTTACCAACCATGTCACCAACCAGCACCATCCTCACCACCGCCCTCCTCTCCCTCAGCACCCTGACAACCGCCCTTCCAGAACACTCAGGAATCCCCCTAAACCTCTCGCGAATAAACTACGACTCAGTAGTTTACTACGAAGCCCCCGATTCCCCCTTCACCTCCTCCAGCGCAGCCATAAGCTTCGACCTCTTCAACCCAATCCTCAACACCACAATAGGATGCACCGGCACCTACTCCGGCGCCGGTCCTTTCTTCCCTGCCGACAACATCACCGTCGGAACCTGTGAATTGTATGGGCCGACATGGGCTTTAGTTCCTGCCGCCGAGGCGAATTTCACGTTTGTGTTGAGTGGGGATTTAACAGTGGGGAAGTTTACTGTTAATCAGACGTTTGGGGGGGTTGATCAGTGAGTTTTATTCTTGTTTGTGGAAAGGGAGAAGAGAGGAGAGTGCTAATTTTGAAAAATAGGGAGGAGTTTTTGGCGTATGGGAGTGGGAGCGTGGCGTTGAATTGCACGGATAGTTTTGAGGTTAATCCGTACTGGACTAGTACGAATGGACTTCCGTATAGTTGGGATCAGGTTGGCTGTGAATATGCACAGTTGAGTATTGCTGCTGCTGTTATCGATAATGAGTGATGGTAGACAGGGTCGCTGGGAATGGTGCTGGGTTGAGATGAGGATTACCTGGGACAAATGACTGGAAGAAAAATGGGAGTAGACTTGAGTTGGGCCTTTCTAGACAGAATTAAATACATAAAAGGAGATCATGAAATTATACGTACTTACGAAGAAGGTCACTTGGAGTCGATCGCGACTTTGATCATGCCTGGCTCTGCTGTAAAGTGCCGTAAATTAAGAGAAGCTCTGAAGTATCTCTGTTAATTGGGACAGTTTGAGGTCAATGAAGACTCCAAGAACCGCTCACTTTCCAGTTATTCCGTACAAAGCCAACTTTGCCGATCCTCAGCACTCGCCTCTCTTCTCCACAACACACCACTCCCCCACCTCTCTCGCAGCAACAGTCTCCCTCTTCTCATCCAAAACCCGGATATACTCGTGATAAAACTTCGTCATATCAAGCAAACCGTCAACAGACATCCGCTCATCAACAGTGTGGATGTTCGTCCCACGTGGATCAGCACTCGCACGGAAAGGCGACCAGCGGTAAATCTGCGTTGTGAGTGGCCAGTAGAACTTTGTGTCCGTGTTGCCAGTTAATAGTCCAGGCGCAATAACAACATCATCACCAAACACGCCCTTGATCGTCCCAGCCAACCACCCATACCTCTCATCCGCAGGATCCGAAACCGGACTCGGCTCGAGATCTTCATGAGTAGATGAAGTCAAACTAATCGTTCCAACTGTTGCCGTTCCTCCCCTCTGTCCTAATTTCAAACTTGAAGGACGATTGTCGAAATCCAGAAGTGCGAAATTCCATTTGGCGGCTACGGGTGCAAGAATGGTCAGGTAGTGATCTTTGACTTCGTCTACCGTTTCTTCAACTGAGATGCGGTGGTTTATCAAAAGTGTGACTTTTTCGGGAAGAGCGTTTGCTGGGTTGATGTTTAGTTACGGAGAAAATGGTTTGGGGATTAGGCAAGTGGAGCTTACATTTTATTCCTCCATGCAGGACATCTGCTGCTGTACTCGTTCTGATCAAAGCTCGAGTATCGGCGTCCTTACTCAAATACTCTACGATCTCATTTACTCGCTTTGGATCTAAGACTGCGTCCCGGAGCTCCGAGGGCATGTCTTTTGCATGCAACGCTGCGGCTTTTAGGAAACCCGTTTGCGGATTCTTGGTAGTGAGGTGGTAGGGAAATTGGTTTTCTTCGATGGTTTGAATTATTTGTGCCATGAGGCCAACTGCGATGGAAGATTGAGCATGGAAATCAAAGCACTGAAAGCGGAAAACTTACTAGCGTTATGATCTGGTGGTGTAGAGGAATGACCCCCTGCATTATCAATGGTAATTGTAACATCACAATAACCCTTTTCCGCGGTTCCTAGTCCAAGGAAATAAGAGTCAGTATGGTGTCAATCGTGATGGTTGGGGAGATAAATTGCGGTTTTCAGAGTACAATAACCTTCGCCAAAGAAGCGATGGACTTACCAATTACTGCGAAATTAGTCCCAAAATGCTCTTCAATACCCGGAATTCCTTCGTCAAGCTTCAACCAATTAGTTCACCAATTCTCAATCTCGCCCCTAGAACTCCCTTCTACTCACAATAGCCTCAATCCCCTCCTCCCCATATACTTCCAAAAGCCTCTCAGCAAGACACCTCGCTCCCTGCCCCTCCCCTGAACCACCTTCCTCGTCACACCCGATAGCGGCAATTACTGTTCTCTCCGGCTCAAATCCCGCTTCAAGAAGTGACGTGATTGCGGAAAGAATAGTAATCACGTTCGACTTGCAGTCTTCGGAGCCACGACCCCAAACGAAGGTTCCATCATAGTGACCGGAAAATGGGGGGTAGGTCCAGCGATCTGAGGTAGATTCTGGCGCTGGGACAACCTGGTGAAGTTAGTATCTTGGAGAGGGGGCGTTGGAGAATGAGGGATTTAGTAGTTACGTCTGTATGCGCCATAAATAGCAGAGGCTTTAGTTTAGGGTTGGAACCTTTCCACGTGTACAGCAATGCATGCTCATTAATCAGTTCGACGTCTAATTTCTTGTATCTATCAAATGAAACATCAATATCGTCCTAATACTCCCAGCCTAGAAGTGTAATTAAGACTCACATCTCAGTAAAAGTATCGGCGAGATACTTGGTCATATCGTAAAAGGCATCCCAGTTTGGATCTTCGCCTATCATTCCCATGTCATCGTATGTGACGGTCGGGATTTTGACGGCGCCCGAAAGCCTCTGAGCCAACAAGTCGCGAAATTTGACATCTTTGAAGAGGTTGTTGATGTTGGATTGGGTTATGTCGTGGCATTTGCGAGGGCGGATTGGGGAGTGGGGGTCAGGCGTCGATGTCGATGTCGATGAGGCGGGGATTGAGGTGTTTGCGCCCATCTTGCGCTAAGTATACGGGATGAACTGAGATAACTTGGCCAGCTATGTTAACACGTGAATGACTTATGACGAGGAAAGAACTATGAGATGAAGTTGAGATGGGATCAGGGCTGTGTAACGACGAGTCGGTCAAGTCGAGAGAGTGGGGGCTGGCTACCGTATTGCAGGGCTCCGGAGCGCCGCGCTCTGACTCGGCGGCGGTCTTTCAATTTTGTCCATTCATTAACTCTTATCTCTTTATCTAGAATGGTACCTTGCATCAAGGCTGGGCTGAAAACTATTCTTATCAAGGTGACAACTCTCTGTGCAAGATCGATATCAAGCGAACGTAAAAAAATTACAGAATTTTATAGGGGCTGGGGTCAGGCAACCTGAAATTATATAAATTATTCCAAAACATTCGCAAAGAAAAAGAGAGACAGACGACTTTTTGGTAATTAGAATACACATGCAAATATCTACCAGAACCAACTATAAATTGACAACCAAAAGAAATACTCAACTCTCTAAAAGAATGGAAAGAGTTTTTGCCAGCAGCTGAATGAAAATCGGTCCTCTCCAGAAATCCTCGTCTAACTCACAAATCTCAATGCTTCACTTGCTTAAACCAGTACTCCTCGGCCATTTTATGCAACTTCTTCCGATCAGTCTTCTTCGACCCCGTCTTAGGAATGCGATTGACAAGCAAAAAGTTCTTGGGAACCATATGGCCGGGTAAAATAGCCTTCAACGCAGACTCGATCTCAGCCACTTTACGTCTAGCTTGATCACAAGAGGTCGAAGGACGAAATATCGTTTCTTTGCCGGAAGTGATGTTAGACAGAGGGTTATCGTGGAGATAGAGGTAGGCGGTCAGGATAGGAGAAGCATTTTCGGCGATGTCTCCTAGGAGGTCTACGACGATGGCGTCGCTAGGAGCGAGGGTTTTTCGGGCACAGTGTTCGACTTCCGTTGCGTCGATGCGACACCCGTCGAGTTTGAGCATAAGATCTTTGCGCCCGACGTACTCAAGTGTGCCATCGTGATTGTACCGTGCGAGGTCGCCAGACAGATAGAAGGACGAGGCTTTTCTTCCGGGATGTAGCTCTGCCAACCAGGACGGAGGTTCTTCCAGGAATCGTGCTCCTGTTGTTCGAACGAGCTTGTCGAGGTATCCACGGCCGATATTGGGTCCTTCGATCAATACTTCTCCCACTGCACCGACTGGCATTAAGAGCTCGGGGGATGCTAGCGAGACAAGCCAAATTGTGTTGCAGCCGGGTTTCCCAATGATTGCAGCCTTGTCGGTTGTGGGATTATCATTCATAGCACAGAAGGTTGCTACCTCACCCATACCGTATTGGTTGACGAGTTTCGCCTTTCCAGACCATTTCTTGAGGAGATCCTTGGACATGGTTTCGCCACCAATACAAAGAAGGTTCAATGACTTGACCTGCCCGGGTGGCAATTGGATAGCGACAGTGGGAGTGAGAAATGTTGCCGTAGCCCGGGTCTCATTGATTTCGCGTACAAGTCCAGAAATGGTATAATCGGAAGGCCGTGGTACGCAGCATGTTCCGCCTGTCATGAGGGGAGCGATGTAGTCATTGTTGCTGATGTCAAAAGTATAGTCATCGAATTGTAAAAGTCGAGTCTTGGGCCCAAATTTGAGGAGTTTCGCGTAATCTCTGATAGCTGTCGAGTATGACTGATGAGTTTGAATGATGCCTTTTGGTTGTCCAGTACTACCAGAAGTGAAAAGAATAAGGCAGGCATTTTCGGATTTCACATTTACGACTGGTGGTTTGGCTTGGGCTGGGAAGTCTTGCATTCTCTCTCGTGAGATTTCGACGACTGTGGGCACCAAGTCGCGAAAGACAGGGGTAAACTTTGGCGAGGTGAGCATGATTTTGACATTAGCCCTGCCGATAATCGAACCAAGATATTCAGGTGGGTTTCCAGCATCGACCATGATATAGGCTCCTCCAGCTCGTAATGTCGCCAATCTTGCAATGATAGCCCACGTTGACTTTTCGAAGCAGTTGAGGACAAATACTTCCGGCCCAACCCCGAGTTGCACGAGCCGGTGAGCGACATTGGAGGTCAATTGATCTAGCTCGCCATAAGTCATTTCGCCTTCATGAGAAGAAGAGATCGCGGTAGCGTTTGGTGTAGCTTGACATCGTTCTTGGATTATTTCATGGATGCACTGCGTCTCGGCTTGGGAAATATTTGACGTGAATCTCTGCACAAGCTCCCGGTCGAATTGCGAGCAAACGTTAAGCTCTTCGATGGAGTTCCATGAGGATTTTCGCATGCATTTGAGAACAAGATCCAGTGTGTTCAAGAGGCTCCAGGCCAAGCCTTCTGATATCTCTGACGACGAGTACTCTAAGCATGCCTCAAAATTGTTGGACTTTTTCAACGACACTGTAAGAAAGAGATCAAACTATAAGAGTCAGTATCAGAGTTAGAAATCAGACGGAATGAATGACATACATCTTGGGCCACATCGGCTCGATTTCGATTTCCTGCTCCATTATTGAGCTGCATACCAACCTTGTAGTCAGATGATTTTGATCCTGTCCATGATATGCCATGATCGAAGGCTTGACCACATCTAGGGCTTGTGCTTTCATAGAATCTTTGAAGAAGATCTAAGCTGGTCTCTGTCGGCTCGACACGTAAAGAGCAGCCATACATATGGCTGCCCGTGCCCCCCTCCGTAACTGAAAGGTCGTCACCGTAAGCAAATCTCAGGGCTTCGGAAGGATTGTAGAAGTGAAGTGTTAATGACAATGCTGTCTGCCAAACAGTTGAAAGCTCAACATCAGCCTCATCTGCCAGCTTCTCAAGATCGTAAATGTTCGATCCTAGCAACGGCAGTGTAATGAACGAAGTCGCTTTGGACTCTCTAGAGTACTTGTGCTTGGCTTTGATACCATGGTTGCGTTTAGACTTCTTGAACTTTCGCATAAGCGAAACCATAGTAGAATTCAATCTTTGGTGAAGGGAGCGCAGCAGCTTATGCAGTAAAGAGTGTGATTTGGCCATGATTTCTCAACATAAAGGAGCGTTCGAAAGAAATTTTGAAAAGAGTGTATTTGCTAATGTTGAAGCAGAGTGAAAGGTAAGGAAATTTTAAAGAGAGTTGTTTGAATCTACCGATTTGGTATCAATCATATAGAGCATAATCCCTATAACACTCTGGTGTTTGAAACGAAATGCAGTGTGGGAAACGCTCCCCTTACCATATGATCTATTTTTCATCTTTCATCTTCCTAAACCTCTTTGGGTCTCCTTGATTCGAGCTCGTCGGTAGCTCTTGGCGAGCATGACCTAAATGGCACATGAGATATCAGGTAAACCAAAAGTTCAAGTCAGCTATTTGCACACGTGCAACATATGGGATATCAAGCACGTGGTATGTGTGCAATCGAAGCATGCCATTACTTAATTGCAAGAGGCTACACATACACTGCAATTTAGTAGAGTAATACGATGGTTGGTCTGCGTGATATGTCTCTCCAATCTGGGGGTTCTTAGCTTGCGACATTTCTGCCGATGGGTTGCAATCTATCCCACTCGGACGCTGTTATTGGATGGCTTGAATACCTGTCAAGGTTAATAAGCGAAGAGCTAATTGCCAACAGTGCAATAACCGAGTTTCTGTGGCTGTTTATCGCTGCGTAAGAAAAGCTGCTAAAAGTTAGTGTAATTACTTAGCTGGATCTGAGATGATAGGCGTATCGGATAAAGGCGCCACAGATTCCGCCGTGTTGCACGGAAGTCCGTACATAGCAATTTACACTGTCGAACAACTTCAACTAGCTCCGTTGGACCAGATTTCGTGCGACCGGAGACCTGATACATCCCGAACTTCGGACGTAACAAGCCTGTCTTGCGTTTACGTGGATATGTGTGAGGAGCTGCAAAGTTATACTCAGTATAGCGCCGTCAAGATCGTCATTTTGGCGGGGAAGGCTTACTGCTAGATGCATGCAGAGTTCACCGGGTTTATCCCAATACATTACAGCAGTAGTGAACCTAAATGGAACGGCTCGCCTCCGCATATATCTGCTTTTGCTTTCTTAAGTATACTTCAATCTCCAAGCTTCTTGTATACTTCAATCTCCAAGCTTCTTGGCAGCTGTTGATTTTGTCCCATCAAGCTTTCAGCAGCCAAGCATCTCACAGTATGAATTCGGGTAACACTTTGCCGTTCTTGTTTTCACTCAGATCGCATCCCTCGTTCGTGATTTCGTCGGTTGCTGTTGCAATTTTCACGGTATGAACCACTTCTTGGCGTTGCAAAAGTCGTACAATTTGCTAATTGGGCGAAACGTCTAAAGGATACCTTTCTCTACGGGTTTGCTTCCCCTCATCGAATCATGTTTGGTTTGGTGGCGTGAGCTGATCGTTGTATTGGGCAAGTCTCTTGGTGCCCGTTTTCCCGACACTCTTGTTAGATCGAGAATTTGTGGCGAAGGAACATGGTAAGTCCCTATGTTCCCCAGAGTTCGAAGAGACCATTATATGCTAATCAGATAGTGCAATTATTCACGGCCCTCTTGGTGGGACTGATGGGTGGAGGTATAGTCATAGGAAGTTGTAAGCTCCCCGGTGTGGCTGCGTGAGATATGCTCTGGCTAACTCGACCCCGAGTTATTTTCGGATGGATTGCAGGTACGCGCGCTGCTCATAGCTCTCATCACTCGATATGACGAAGTAATGAAGGAGTTGACTACAAGTCCTTTTTGCTTTCTATGCCAGAAGCGACGTGTTATACACCCCGATGCGACTTTGAGAGAGATACCAGGCTGTCAGGATGCAACCACCGTCTTGGTCGAAGGAAATATCTGTGCCAAACATGTTGATCTCAGACATGGTGGCAAAGACTGACAACTTCAGACAACTCTAGCGACAGGCGCACTTCTCTCCTCGGTGGTCTTGGCTTGTTCTTCGCATCTAATCTTGCGATGTGGCTTGCCAACGATGTTGCCCTTTTATGCATCGCTCGATTTTTACAAGGAATTGCATCGGCCGCGGTTTGGAGTGTTGGGCTTGCGCTCCTTATTGATACAGTTGGAAATGACCATGTCGCAGAGGCTATGGGGTGGGCCAACGTAGGCTTCAGCGCTGGCTTCATGGCAGGCCCTGTTGTCGGCGGCATCGTATACGCTGCTATGGGTGATCATGCAGTGTTTGGTCTGGCTGCCGCGCTCCTTGTGGTAGACCTGATCTATCGTCTGTTACTTATTGAAAAGCGCGATGCCAGAGAGTTGCTAATAGCAAAGGGTTATGCGGAGGGCGATGACTCCCTGAGACCCTTGCTTCAGCGAGGTAGGCCGGAAATTGGCCTTCTTGTTTTCGCCTTATTGACAATTCCAATAGGACCTTCTGAGCTCCTCGATGCTGAAGTAACAAAGGGGGCATACACCACCTTGCTGAAATCTAAACGCCTCTTGATCAGTCTTGCCTGCGCGTTTGTCCAGGCATTCATACTCACATCTCTTGAAGCGACCCTGCCACTTCGATTGCACCGGCTCTTTGATTTCGATTCTGGACAAGCGGGTTTGATGTTTACAACTTTGATGCTACCTACTTTACTAGCCCCATTCATCGGTAGGTTGCACACCCCTCAGAGTGACCTCATATTTGTGGCAAGGCTGACGATGAAAAAATTCAGGATATCTCTGCAATCGTTTCAGCAACGCTACTGTTGCCCTCGTGGGATTTGTGCTTTGTGGAATCGGGGCTTTTTGCCTGAGATTCCCGGACAGTGATCATATGAGCAGCAAAATTTATCTCATCATCATTCTCACTGCTATGGGAATCAGCATGTGTATGATAATGACTCCTGTAATGACAGAGGTGTTTGCTGCAGTCGGGGACCTGGAAAAGGACATTCCTGGACGGTTTGGAGCAAATGGGGTATTTGCACAAGCGGTATGTTGACAATCTAGCTTTGATGATTCTTGAGACTGATTTACTAATGACTTGCAGTATGCGCTTTTTGACATAGCATATGCGAGCGGCGCTCTCTTCGGACCATTTGTCAGCGGGGCGCTGACCTATAGCTTTTCCTGGAACGTTATGACTTTGAATTTAGGTGAGTTTATTACCAAGACGAGGTTAAAGTAAGGCTTTTTAAAGTTGCTAACATTCTGCCAAGGTGTCATGTGCTTTCTTGGTGGCATGATTGTATTACCGTCAGCTTGGCGACGTTGGAAAGTCTGAGAATTTTATTCCTGACACCTCCGTTCGTAGCCAGTTCTTGGTACCTGCTGAGACCTTGCTTTAGTGCAACCTAGAAGGAATGAGCGTTTGTAGCTGTGGTGACGCAGTACAGATTGCGGGTATTTTGAGCCTCTGCGATACATGATCGGCCACACAAGGGGCATATTCTGGGGAAAGTCTCCTGGTAAAACGGGCCTTTCGCTTTGGTGGTTCTTTTCGGGGATCATGCCATAGTACTTTGTTTAAACTCTGTAGCCCTTAGGCTTTACTTGCTAGCATTTGCGTATGTGTTGGCGGCTGTGTTTTCAACACATTTCAGTGCATTCGTTATTGGCTTGTTCTCTGACAAAATTGCACAATGTATCCTAATTCCGTTATAACGCTGGTGGGTGTCAGAGGTGGATCGGAAGACAGCGAAGGAAAGGAGGGTTTACTTACTATTATTCATAATATTCGCCATTTTTGAACGAGAACGGCGTCACTAGCCTTTACAGCTTTACTTAACGTCTGGGTGGCATTATCGTCATAAAAGGCCAAGGATTAACGAAAGGCGATATAGTTGTCATATGCCGAGGATTTTCGATGAGACTGGTGCACTCAGCTCCTGCAAGTCTGAATATAGCGTTACCTTGTACACAAATCCACCCCTTCGCTCCGTTTTGATATTCATCCCTTTCAGCCTTCTGGCAAAATGAGGATCAAAACGTGAGAGGGGACGGTCTTGTAAGCTGAAGGGTCCGGTAGTAATGCAGTGAACCATGGCCAAGAAATTTTCAGCTGCTGGACAAACCTCGCACAAGTGCGAGTATCTGCAACAACTCAGCGTGCACAGTTGCCATGTCGTATCATTGCATCGAAACAAATCGTGCTGCGTAGAAGTAGGGAATGAGAGTAGACTGAGTAGTGGGGTCATCCAACTTTAAGTTCAAACCGCAATTGACTCATCACTCTCTTCCTCTCCTGCTCTGCTCTCATTTCAAGAATAGCATAGACAGAGCAATGGCCCATGCGCCTGATGATGCCCCTCAAACTCGGTATCCTCTCTGTGTATCGGATGTGCTTTGGCACACTCCGTTGAACAAAACTGCAAAGACCTGCGACGTATGACCTTCCACGGCACCAAGCTCTTCTACAAGGACCTTGAGGTCATCGCTGCATCCCTGCCGATCGATATACCTGCCTGTTGGACGGATATGGCATGTTATCCTGAACGAGTCGAATAGCTCTAGCCGGACATCTCGTGAAGTACGTTCCACATTATTGAACGATTCGAGCAATGAGCTAATAATGACTTTTAAAATCTCTGCGGGAGGGTATGAAGGAGAGTGCGTGGAAATTTGACAATCCAGTATTAGACGGGGTGTTCCATCGAGAAGAAAGCTGGAATTCGAAACTTTGAGCGATTCCCTTGTGGATAATATGGATTTGATGTGTGGCAGGGCTGTGTAGCCGCTAGCCTTCAAGATATCAATCTTTAAATCTAGTCGTCAAATCAGTATGAAGCGTTTCTGAGGAAGGCTCCGTACTTGCACTTACGAGACTTTCGGGACCGTTCCAGGCCTACTACGACTTCTTGCCAAGCAACTGTGAAAATGCAAATCTGTAGGCTCCCAACGATCCATCAAACCTCCAAATTCGAGATATTTTGGTAGAGTTGTCCATCGGGCATGAGGTGTCCTGAACATTGTATGCAAAGTATTTCCACCTTCCTCACCCTGCTCAAACCCTCAGCATGACATTGAATGAGAAAGCAGAGTGCCGGCGTAGTTCGTCGGGTTTGTTTTGCGTTAATCAACGGAAGGGACGCCCCTCATTGCGCCGGAACCAGAGAGGATTGAGGTCAAATTGGGAGAAGGGTCGTGATTTGTTGGCTATCCCATTCCGCGTGATCATTGTGCTAGGCTGTCAGAGAAAATCGAGGTCCAGATGGGAGGGGAGGTAATTTTTGCAAATTCGTTGCAGCATGGTGAAATCACCAGAAATTATTGAAGTCGAGGGGCGGGTGCGAGACGCGACTGGCGTTTGGTCGGAGAATCGGCTTCACCAAGTCCGCTTCTCCACCTTTCTACGAGTGTATAAATAGACGTTTATCTCGCTGTCATCCACAAAATAATCCAATCATCCCTCGTGGCGCAATTGGCTAGCGCGTTCGACTGTTATTTGGAAGGACGACATCGAGAGGTTGGTGGTTCAAGCCCACCCGAGGGAGAATCAATTCGCTTTTTGCCATTTTGTCCGTCTCAATTTTTTGGAGGGTTATTGTTTCGATTCTTTTGGATGGATTTCAAGTCGCCTTTCTTTTGTGAGTTTTTGGGGACTTCGCGTGGCTCAAGCGTAGCGAGACAAGCGTTTCGCTTGATGTGGCCTGTGCGTTGAGGCGTTCTCCCCTCCTTTTCCCGGACCCCTCACCTCTACCAGACGACATTCAACACATTGTCCATCTCACGCATCACCATACCCGTGCACGCAGTGAACCTTTTGTCCCTTCGAGTAATCAAAAATTCATCACCTCTACCAACACTGTCCCCACCATAATCCTTTCAACCTCAATGGCGAGCACATTATCCAACGGCGACCCAGCCGCCCAGCAAGAAAAAATCCACCTACCCGGAGCATTTTTCAGTCGATTTATTTGAGACTGTCACAACTCGCACCGTTCCCAAACTTAACCGCACTATCAATAATAGCTTTCCTTTCCTGATTTTGTGGGTCTTTTAAACTTCACCTGGGAGTAAACTCTCTCTTACGCAGGGATATGGCCCTGAATACGAATGTAAAAGGAGAGATTCCCTGAAGGCAAACCTGGCCCAGGAACCACAGCCTCGAAGTATAATTTTTCGCACTTAATATAAGTAGTATCTTAAAAGAGATTTTACTATTACATCCTACTAAATATATGGAAACTAGCTTTGGTGCCAGAGAGACTCGAGTATTATCAGAGGTGCGAATCGTCACCGTTGCAGTGCATATGCTTGATTCGCACTTTCCCTTCCTTCCACCCTTTCCCCTTTTCATGACAAACTCCTATTTGAGCGACGCCGTGCATTTTTGCAATCTATTTCTACCTGTCCTACCAAACTGTTGTCACTGGACCTGTCAGAAGCGGGTCGATTTAACAATTTTCTCGGATTTCTTAGAGCGCATTTCTATCGAGATGGATTTTCATGATTTGGCACTGATTCAAGGCCAAAGGCGGTCGTCGACGAGGGATTTCTAATAATGAGGAGGCAAAGGACACCGAAGTCGTCGAATAAAGCTCCCTCTCGTTGACAGTACTATAGGTAATTTTGAGGCTATTCCATTCTAGTCACCGTCGACTAACTTGTCGACGACTGACGAAGGAAAGAAATAATAATCAGCTGTCAAATTACCTGCACAACTTATCGCTTTCTCGTCATTGGCCATTTAAAGCTGCAAAGAAAGAACTTCATTTGTTACCCATTCTTTTCGACGCCATTGGCTATTCTTGGATACCTCCGCATCAAGACCATGTGGCGTGGAATTCTGTGCTGTCAGTGGGCTTTACCCGGTCGCCCCACTTATGAGACCAAATTCCAACGACTATTCGCCATGTTAAACAATGCCGCAGATGGAGGCCTCATGGTCTTTAAATAGTTTACTTGAGGGGGTGCCGAAAGCCTGGTAAGTGCATTGCCTGCTGTTATTTTCATAACTTGTTTCTGCGATGACATATTTTGAGTTTCTATGCCAGAACTATTTTCATAATTCATACGAGCAGAAGCAATTGGTTCTCGAGCCTATCCTCTACTACTTTGCGGCTCCTTTGAGCGATAGGAGCCTTCATGCGAGTGAGGCGTAAATCTGGATGAACATTGTGACACACGCAGTATCCTTTTATAACCTCGGCGTTACCTTGCACTTCATATATAGATGAACTTCCTTCGTTTTTCTACAACATCGAAGTGATTTCTTGCTTGCAAGCCTCTTCTGTTGTATTATCTATTGACTTCCTCGAAGAAAAGTCTTGTTGTTGTGCTGTCTTGTATAATATCGTTGCTCTGCATTGTACCTGCTGGATTCAGGTCTAACACTTCGATCGAAGCCCGCTTTCACTTACAGTAATTTTAACTACCGACCAAAGCAATGAAGATCGCATGCTTGCAGGTGAGTCTCCTGGAATGAGATACAAAGTTGTAGTTCTAATGAAGTGCAGTTCGCGCCAAAGCTCGGTGATGTCGAAAATAATTTAAACCGAGCCGATGCTATCATTAGCAAAGCAAATCCTGGAGAGCTAGACCTATTGGTGACACCAGAATTAGCTTTCAGTGGTCAGTAATCACATCAAATTCAAGTTATTTTTCTCCCGCATAGGTCTTTAGGTCATTTCACTTCGAACCTGTAACTTCTCACTCAGACCATTTCCTAATTTTCATGCAGGTTACAACTTCAAATCGCTAAAACAGATTCGACCTTTCCTTGAGCCGACAACATCAGGCATTACATCGCTCTGGGCTCGAACGACTGCTCTGAAATATAACTGCGTTGTGACCGCTGGCTATCCTGAAAAGGTTGAGTGGCCTGGTTCAACCGAGTATTATAATTCGGCTGTCACTGTGAATGGTGAGGGCGAAAACATCGCCAATCATCGAAAGTCTGTCTTGTACTATAGTGATGATATATGGGCCGTTGAAGGTCCAGATAGATTCTTTGATGGAGAGATAGAAGGTTTGGGCAATGTTGCAATGGGTGTGTGCAAGTGGCCAACTAGATCATTCGAACGTAAGTTACTCACCGGCTGCTCCTTACTTTTGAAGTGTACCTCCTCTCTAACTTTTCATCACAGGTATGGATCAGACGTAAGCATCTTTTCGCTGTCTCACCTTGAAGTTGTAATTAATCCTTCCCAGACCTTATAAATTCGAATCCCCTTGGAGCGCTTGGGATTTTGCATACCATGTTGTCCATAAACAAGCAAACGTTGTACTAATATCTATGGCCTGGCGGACTCAAGAGGATCCTCGTACATACAGTCAATTTCCGAGAGAGCCCGATATGGAGGCCTTATCGTATTGTGCGTATGAAAGGATTTCACTTTGTGTATATTAGGACTTTCCCATTCCACTTTGCTCTTGTTTTGTTTTATTCTTTAACCTGAGTTTCCCTTTGACGACACACTTACACTTACTCCAAAAACGTTCCTACGCAGAAAGACTGACTCTCTCATCGCGGTAGGGCTTGCGCGCTCGGAACCCGTAATTCGAGCAGAAAAAGAAGGGGAGATAATCGTCGTCCTCTGCAATCGATGTGGAAACGAGGGGAGTGTCTATTATGCCGGCACAAGTGCTGTGTTGGGAATCGACAGAGGAGAAGTTAAAGTCTACGGGATCCTTGGCCGTGGTGAGAGAGAATTGCTTGTTGTCGATACGAATAAACGACCCGAGGCAAAGTTAGTTGTCCAAATCGATGCAACAACCGCAACCAATAGCACTGCTGGGAGTGCTTCGACTCAAAATACCAACGTCTCATCCAAAATTCGAGGTTCTGTCGGTACTCCAGATACCGAGGTTTCAATCAACGGTGTTATTTCAAAAGATTTGTCCACCACAGCGACTTCTACGAGCGGGCATGCACAATTCGAAGCAATTAGAGCTTTCTTGAAGCCAGATTCAGAGTGCAGTACCCAAGAGAGCACTATCAAAACAGTCACCAAGCCAGTAACCAATAAACGGCACACTGTCCGCCCATCTTCCCCAAATAGGAGCTTATCCATCGACGAAATTGTATCACCCACTTCGGGCAGGAACGGGATCTTGGGTAGCGTGAATAGAAATCCACAACCGGAGTGTGATGCAATTGAAGCTGCGTACAATTCCGAGATCGACAATCGCAATCGTCAACTTGAAGAATTTGAACCCGCCGATCCCAACTCGCCCACCTTCCGTCGCCCCTCATCCCCAAAATTTCGAAATGCCAGTCAAACAAGAAAGCGGGATTCGAAGGATCGTGGTACCCAAAATCGCATCTGTAAAATGAGTCAAATGACGGAACGACCTTCGAGTCTCACAAGGACTCCACAGCCGTTTGCGCAAACTCTCGTCATCGATGGATTTCCATTACCCACAAATACCCTCCCGGAAGATGTACCGCTCCCACTGAGCCCGAAATCCCGCGATGCATGTCGTCGTCTTGGGAAAGACAAGTTATGACGAAGGAAAACACCATCCAACCAAGACATAACTCACGGGCCCCAGCAATCCCTTCAGTAAATCATGAGACAACATTACGAACAACTCCAGCGGCACTTCCAGCGACCATCCCAAGACCTGAATTCTCCACAGTGCATCTCAAATCACCCAGTTTTGCCTATCCGGCAATTCCAAAACCGCTAAGCTCTCGACGAGGGTCACCTCAAGCTCCAACACTTACAACGCGCAATCTCCCAGAGCAAGAATTGCAATCGAAAGGAACCTTACCTCGAGGACCACCATATTCCGCATCGGTAGTCTTGGAAATGCTGAAGCAGCCGTTTCCGGAAAACGGATTTGGCCGCCGTGATGTACGTTTAGTAGTACGACCGAGTAGTATGATTTGGTAAATCTTTTGAGCTGTGAAACTATGTATGATATTTTGTGGTTTCTTTGTTGGATATCTCTTCTATTCTTTGATGTTGTTATTTATTTCTAGCTCTCATCCTTTCTCTGTCGCCGACGTGGGATGGAGTGTAATATATTGGCAGTTAGGGGTTACTGAGGCAGAAGAACCAGCAGTTCACGACAAACTTAATGACGGAATTTGCTACTTCGGGCGACATGGAGGAGATTTATATCATTAGTTTGCTGTTGCGAATGAAGTCATGTACACACATTCATGTCTTCTTCTCACTACAATTTATCTTTCATAGCTACGAACATCGCTAAGCGCAATTTCCCCGCAAATGGCAGAAAACAACTAGTCTCAATAACACGCTCTTACTTTGATAACCTATTCTCTTCATTGCATTTTCCGTACTGCATCATCCTAAATTTGAGATGTTTTTTCGTGCTATGGGCTGCAAATTCGATAGAAACCCAACTCGCTACAAATTTGGTCAAGTACTAGTGACTCCGGGGGGCCCCGCGAGTTAGGAGAAGCGAAGTTCTTATTAGCTAAGCCAACATATATATGGGGGCTAGCCCCCAAGCCCCCGTACCTCGCTGCGCTCGAAAAGTGATCCTCTTTAGCAATTTGGACTTGAGTTAAGCGAAGGGGTGCAGGAAGCTCGGGCTACCTACCTTATCTCTTTTAAGCCTATATAACTACTCGATGTAATCTATCGATTTAAGAGTTATAGTTATTTCCTTCGTGATACTTTGACTCTAAGATATAAGCTTTCCAAAGAACCAAAAATTATTATTCTGCGGTGTTTGCGTATTAAGGAATTAATTATTAAAGGTTAGAGTTTCTGAGAGAAAGTAGCTCGGAGTTATTATATTACCCTCGAAGAGCCTTCTCTTCGATGGCTTCTAGGCGCCACCAAAGAGAACAAAGGCTACGATTCGGCGATGTACTCTTATAGCTAGGTAGTTGGCTAATATTGAGCAGAGCGGCCTGTAAGAACATTGGGGGCTTCCCCCAAGCCCCCTGGCCCCAGGGGAGACTTTGGAACTTTTGATGTTCGTCACGTGCTCTCACTTTTTTTCAGCCAATCAGAGGCCGCCAAACCTGCAAATTTTCTATGGTAGGGTCCCAGAAATTTCGGGTAACTTCCCGCCTGATATTTATCATACGAATGCGAAAACTCAAAATCAACTAACGAACAGTAAATTCATTTCACTTTGATATCTACATCCTCGCTACCCCTCACTCTACAAACACTTCAGCCCAGCATGGTGTGCCATTTCTTGAGCTATTGATGTGAGTGGAGTATTGAAGATCTCATTATCCATAAATACCAAAGCAGTTAGTCAATTATCTCCGCAATCGATCTGCGCCGGTCTTTTCGCGAGTCACAAAGACCACCATGAGGACCATGCCTTTCGTATCCACTACAGTAGGTGGGTATGCGCAAGTACGGAAGGGGGTCTGCAGTGGGACTCGCGCACCCCCTGTTTCTGCCAGTTTCTATAGCTTAAATGAGAAATACAATTCATTGCCGCTATAAACAA
>QYAP01000699.1:0-19718 GCA_003988905.1 Hymenotorrendiella dingleyae
GAGTTTCCCTCTCGATTAGTATTAGGAGTTAACATCGCAAGGCATCAGCCATATCGATAGACGTAACAAATAAATAAATAAATAAATAAATAAATAAATAAATAAATAAATAAATAAATAAATAAATAAATAAATAAATAAATAAATAAATTGAGGCTAGAATGGGAGAAGCAATCCACTAGCTCTCCCATTTCAACATCCATTCTCTGTCATAGGTCTAGCACAGCCTGGTTCAAAACGGAGGTAGGGTGGGCTTGTAAACCAATTAATGCGGTATGTTGTGTGGATTGTGTTGAGCTTCCATGAGCTTGAGCTTGAGCTTGAGCTCGAGCTCGAGGTGTATCACGAAAGTTAAGTGGGGCGAGCGGTGAAGCCGAGACCCACTGCTCTGGCAGAATTATTTCCATTTTCTCGTATGCTCTGTTGCACAACAACCCTCTTCCAGTCCCTTCTCGATGCCACAGTTTTTTTGCAATTACAAACTAAAGCGATATGGCAGATTCTGCTAATCCGTCCAAGATCCAAAAGCGCAAAGGTCCTCCACAGTCCTCCTCGCAGAAAATTCCAAATGGACGCGATCCCAAACGCGTCAAGGCGAATGATGCGCGAACTATTATTACCCAGACTGCCGATGCAGCGCTCAAAAATGGCGAATTAGACCTACAAGCATTCCTCAAAGCGCGCGAGTTCGAGATCAAGGCACTAGAAGATGGCATGCAACGCTCGAAGGCAAACCTCATGTCTAGAGCCTTCCAGCAAGTTCCAAGGGATATGCGCAGAAGAACGGCGAGTCACAACGTGAAGAGAGTGCCCAAACGATTGCAGAATCGAGCTGCGAGGGAGATGAAAGAGGATAATACGCCCACAGTTAATCGAGGTAAGAGGAAGCCCGGATCGACGAGGAACAGGCTACGGGCAGAGACAGCAAAGCGTTTGGGGGTTTTAGCAGCAAAGAAGCGCGCTCAGAAGGTGAAGAATGGCTCTCCGGAACAAAGTCTCGATACGAGAGCTGCGCGTCCCAAAATTCGAAAAAATGCGCTCAACAACCCGCCAAAGCCAATACCCAAGTTTAGGAAACGGCAGATCCATAAGACGTGGTTACCTACACATATGTGGCTGGCCAAGAGGGCAACAATGACTGTACCGAAGAAGCCGTTATGGAGGTTTGCTATACCCATTACTTCAACAGAGAAATCTTATCGGCCAACCCATCGTGCCGGTGGCTCTAGAGGAGCTGTGGCGTGGGATATGAGCTACATGAGTACCATTCGTTTAGAAGGCGTAGTCGAAAGCCTGGAAAAACTCCTCAAACATATGGGGATGACCGAGGAAAGACTATGGCAGCAAGGAGGAGAAAAATGGAGGGCTGGCAAAAGGAGTTGGTCTGGTTGGCTGACGCGGGAAGTCAAGGACAAACGGGTGCAAATTGGGCCTTCAACAGTCATTTGGTGTTGTACAGAAACAAATTCTATGAATTCAACAGAGCAACGTCCCAAGGAGAGACCATTGAGACGAATCTTTGTGAGAGTTCACCCTTCCATTTTCCTCGAGACCTGGGAAGAACTCCTTCGCCTGTCCAAAATACAACGTCCTGCTGTAAGCCTTGAAGACCTTCGGTTTGAGATTGGCAGTATCAGCATAACAGGGCCAGGTTCGACTGAAGCACTGCTTGGAATTCTGCATCCTTACCACGAATCTGGTGACACTTTAGAGCAACATGGGCAAGCATTCAAGTCTCTTGCGGGGGTCACCAATGCTGGATCACTACCTACGAATGCAATATTGGCGTTTTCTATCATGGACCCTCGCTTAAAATACCCATCTCGAAAAGTTGCCTTGCCGAACGCAAAAGACGAGGAGGCTAGCTTTGCGCTTCTGGAAATGCTTTCAGATTGGCCAATTGATTCATCAAGCCCGTCGCCTTCTCTTTTTGACAGAGATGCTCGGTTCAAGGCAACTCGATTGCCAGCCCAGAAAGCTATCAATCGCCGCAAGGGCCAGGCACCACCAGGTTCACACCCCCCACTTCTTCCTACAGATCCTCCAATTCCAGTGATGCTTCTCGCAGCACGATCTAGCTCTTCAACTTTAGCACAAGGAACTTGGACTCTCCTTGCGCCTTGGAAGTGCATACTACCTATTTGGTACGGTCTGGTACATTATCCACTTTCCTCAGGAGGTAACCCGCGATTTGGAGGAATTGATGAAGTTCGCCAAATACACTTTGAGCATGGCATGCCGTGGTTTCCTGCCGATTTTCCGGGCACGGAAGCTGGGTTTGCATGGGAAGTTGAACAGAGAGAGATAAAGAAGGCATATTGGGACCGTAGGCCCAAGGGAAAGAGAGTAGAATGGGATTCTCTTGACCTCGGCGCGGGAAGGAAGGGTGAAATAGGTCGAGGATGGGCGTGCGATTTTGAGAGACTAGTTGGAATTCCACCATTGCCTGAGAGCAGCGCACCAACCGAAACTACCGAGGAAACCACTCAGAGTACGAATACAGAGGCTGTTAAAACCGCTGCAATCAAAACAGACTCGAAGGCTGAAGCTCCGGTTCACCATGTCAACCAAAGAGCCTTCCTATCTCTTCTATCAAATTATACCTCTGAACTGCCACCAGCTACTCACATTGGAACGGTTCGACTTACACTAAGCACACGAGGCGTGGCCTCACCATGTGCTCGCATCTACCGCCTCCCTCAAGCTTATTCCGTAGAGAGCTCTACACTTAGCAGCAACCCCTCCACCACCCGAGAAGATTGGCTAGCTCTCCTTCCACCCGCACCAACATCCAAACCACCACCGAACCCGAAATCCAAATCTGCCAAGAGCATAGGAAGAATCCCACTTGATGCTCCCGTACCTCAGCGTGTCCGCCTCCTCGCACAAGCTTTACTACAAAATCCACCATCTGCATATCCGCCAGCCAAAGAAGAAGATAATCATCCTTTAGTTCCGGATGAAGAAGATCTTATTGGATTTGTGACTACTGGGGAGTTTAACCTGGCAGAAGGAAAGGGCATTGCTATTGGAAGTGTGTCTGTGATGAAGGTTGTTGAGGGAGTACGGAGGGACGGGAAGGGGAATAAGGGAAGATTGTGTATTATTAGAAATGCGGGGGAGAAGATAGGAAGGTTGGCTAGGTGGGAGGCTGTGTGAATGTCCTGCAGATTTTGGAGTAGGAGAAAGTGTGTTGCGACTACAAGTCAGTTATGTGGCTAACCTCCTGTCCAACAGTTAAAGCGCTTGGTCCCATCTGATTGTTTCTATATGTGTACAAGCATGCTCGTGGACATGATGTCACACTCTCGTCTCCTTTGACTGGGAGACGGCGGAATAATGAAGCAAATAACCAAACACTGACGGCCTATGCCTTTGTGACAACTTTTTATTTTGTAAAACGGCGTTTGCATACATGGTCACTGACACAGAAATAGTCATTTTTCAGGAACGCGTTCCTGATTGGGAATCGCCAAAAAGTAACTTGGAGAATGGGTAACAGATTCATCGCAGCTATAGGGTTGAATGTGCATGAATGACATCCTATCCAGAGTCTCCTGAACCCTTCAACCGTCCAAAATTACTAACCCTCAACTTTGGTGCAAACTTAGGGCTATATATCTCCCGCTGTCCCGTCACATTACGGGCCACTAGGAATTAGCGCACCCCTAGATCATAGTTCCCCAGGAATTTCTTTCTTTAGGCGCTCCACATATTGACAAACACAGCTTACCATGTTGGCATGTTGCACACCACACTTTATTGGGGGCCTGAGTTCTTGATGATTGACATCTCAACCCATAAAATATCAGAAGCCTCTTTTGTTTCTGAAAGAGCAAGGAAAATTCTAGTTATTAACATTCTAATATCGGCGGATCTATGCATGTTGTGACCCACTTCTCAGAAGTACTGACTGACAACACGAACATAAATGCAAGATCATCCGGGACGAGCACTACCCATTCAAGATTCAAGTTAAGGGCCTAAGGTCACTAGCGCTATGCGGTATCTATTTTGCCCCACCGCACTTTAGCATCATTTGTGATTTACTGATTTAGGGCTAACTTGAATGCGCCAACACACTACCCTAACTTTAGGGGGAGAACTAAAGTAGCAACTCTTGAATCAAATCCTTTCTCTACTTACATAAATACATTCCATACTTCCCTGTGGTTCTCACTTTCAGTTACCTATCGGGTCCCATCCATTCCAAGCTGACTCCCGGGCCCACGAAAAGCATCACGCAAGTTCAATCAATCCACCACATAACAACATTACAAAAGCCTCCGCCACAATTCCAGCCTAAGAACCTCGTCGATACAATGTTTTCGAAGCTCTACTACCGAATGATACCCCGCGAGCTACGCTTCGAGGCTATCAAGTTCGCAACGGACTCCGAATTTCTTGACATGGACGACCCCCTTATCTTACAATCCCTCGAATCTTTCGCTCAAAAAGCGGTTGAAGCAGGACTAAAAGGAATTCCTGGGGAAGTGAGAGGGGATATCGAAGCCGCGAGACAGTATAATGTCCGCGCAAGACGCACTATCACACAGGATAGAACTGCGGAGTTCAGAAGACTGACACGGGATCAACGAAAAGACTTGCGCCAACTTACAATTAAGCCTCCGCGGCCGAACGTTGAATAGTAGGCTTCCAACTACACATATATACATAGTTTTCCACTGATAATTCGCAGCCACCTGGATTTCCAATATTTCCTACCACTTCAAGCGCATCCCCTTCAATGCGTGAACAAGCTGGTAAATATATCGATCCAGATCCCCAAATACGACGCCTCCCTTTATGATTTCCGGGAGAAAAAGACCCAGCCTGAGGTAGCATTGATGAAAAATATGTGGGACCAAACCTATCCACTTGTCGTAGCATCCAAATGCCTTCTTTACTTCATAATTCGACTTTCAGCAGGCAGCCCTGCCATCGCGTCGTCAGCGGCCGAATGGATCACCCAACAGCTAGCATGCCAGCCGTCTGTTAGCACCAGCGGCGATGCCACTACAATGATCTGTAAGTCGCAAATATTTCAAGTCTAACCTCGCTCAAGGGAATTCTGAGATGGGTGTATTATATTGTATTAATTGGTGTACAAGCCCACTCCTTTTCCCCCAGTTTGCGGCTTATTATGCCTGACTATCATAGAGAATGGAAGCTAGAATGGGAGAGGTGCCTTTATGGTCTATTAGCTCTCTCATTCTGACCTTTGTTCTCTCTTATAGTTCTGGCACAAATGAGATTTAAACTGGGAGAGGATCGGCTTGTAACCCAATTAATACGGCAATACTCCTACCCTGATGCCCCTACAATCTCATGCAACTCCGAATCAGATTCAGCCTCGCCAAAGAGTAAAACTGACATTTAGTATAGGGGGAGATGGAAATCATTATCTGACGTGCCCAATCGGAAGTAAACAGAAATAATGTTCTTTTCGTTGATCTATAGCTTATCCCTTTCATCCTGTTCATGATCTAGATAGAAATAAGACATAGTTCAAAGTGCTCACGTTTCCATTCATTGCGTGCTCCAAAATTGAAAAGTGACCAGACCGACTTGTTGGTGCAAAAACACCACTCGCTTAACAGTAGAGTGTACTCCCACCCGATTCAGGGGCATCACCGAGTTTACAACGCACCATACTCTGAACCGACCCTCATTCGGCTGCACAATGGAATTTTCCGAACGGTCTGCACGGCACGGAACACGTACTTTAACTGATCGCGTCACGGAGCTGTTCAACGAAAAACACGATCTTTGACGAACTGCACCAGCCAGACACCCACCACAACATCTCACCACACACATCCAACACAATCGCAACAATCAACACAATGATGTTCTCGGTCAAATATTACGAGACGATCCCTATGGAGATTCGACTGAAAGTTATTGAGGCGGCGGCGGACGCACAATTTGATGACGCCCAACACACTGTTATCTACCTACTTCTTGAGAACTTTGCAGAGGATCTCCACCAAGCTGGTTTGCGAGAAATGGCCAAGAAAGTAAGAGCAGATATTAGAGCAGCCGGAAGAGATCACCAGCGCAAGAGAGTTACCATTAATGCAGGCAACACCCAATCCTTCCGAAGCATGAAGCGAGACGATCGCAAAGACTTCCGCCACCTCACAATACAATGCCCTGCACTTAGTGCAACTTACAATGGTGCACTGCAAGTTTCATCACTGCCAGCAGAAAGAGTATCTACTAACAGTTCATAGTGTCTTTGCTAATAGTGACTATGAACCATTGAAGGCACATCCGTGGTATTCTGCCAACAACCTAGTCACCTTGGCGATTGAGATCCCTAGCTTTGCCAGCACTTCGATGGAGGTTAAACAATTTAAAAACATGTACCAAAAATCTGTTATCCTCCTGGTGGCCTCGAACTCGGCATACCACTTTATTGTGAGACTCCCCAGAAGAGCGGCCGCTGCTATGGGTGCAACGGGACAAGATATCACAAGAGCTTTGGGTGTACAGCCAACTATTTTAAATGATGGCGCCCTGTCAACAGTCGTCTGTAAGTCGCAATTCTTCGAAAAGCCCCTTGAGCACACTATTTACTCGCAAAATATCACCGAGAAGGAAACTGACTTGTGATGTAGGGGGAGATGGCGTACATGCTTTTAGACTCCGACCCAATGGAAATTAATCCGTACCCTTCGAATTAATGGCCAGCTTAGTAATTCGGTTGCTCCTCTGTTTTGATCTCTTCGGGGAGATGGTATGCAGCTGTACTTGTGGTTGAGGCTACCAAAAGTTAGTTGGCGATATGCAGTACAGTAGTGGAAGGGGCATTCGTGTAAGATTATAACACAGACAGTATGAGAAAGTCCTCAGCAATTAGAGGCCAGGAATGAGAATAGTCATTTCACGAGGGCGCAAACTACGCAAGAAAAATAATGAAGCAATTGGGGCGATTAATAAAGATATTGGCTCTCTTCAAGGCTTAATGGCATTCATCTATTTGCATTTGGTTCTCTGAAGAAATACGACGAGGCCGTCTCTTCTGCCTCATTGCAAGAGGGAATCGTTTCTCGGTCCCACATACATTGCACTTTCGGACCAAGACATCTGCCCAAGGCTTCTTCCCCTCCTTGCTGTGATTTTCAACTTTTCTCGAGCAGGTCGTTCCGTCTGCCAACACTGTATTGCAGATTTTGCACATCTTCTGCTTCATCTCGGGCGATATTCGAATCTGTGCCTTGAGAGAGACCGATTTAAGGTCCGAGACTAGGCGGCACGCAGCAGGCCGGCGCATGTCTTCTTGCGGAATGGATTCTGGCATCTCGTTTTCTGTGGGCCTGCCGTCGTTGGGGTTTTTGCTGTCAAGTGTGGAATGTCGTTGCTGCGATGCCAGGTATGTCGCAGCTTGGTAGAGGTAGGAGACTCGGCTGCGCAGAACCTTGTTGGGAATGTTCACAGACTTCACTTTGGCCATGGTGTTTCGAGATGACGGATTGCTTGCGGGTTGAGGTGCATTGCTAGGAGAGAATTTCCTGCGAGTATGGTCCGTCTCCCAAGTAGCCGAACCTTTCTCTTGGGTGCGGGTGTGCGGGTGTGTATGATAGCGTTTCCTGATGGCAATCCGGTGTGAATCAGAAAGTGAAGTCCTCGCCGGCCATTGGCTCAGGGCGGGTTTTTTAGCGGCCGACCCGTGCCTGCCTAAAGATGATGCCGCTCACGCCGCTGCGCCTCGGATGACTAAGCCGCTTCGGATCCGCGTCCTCAAAATGCCCTGTCGCCTGTCGCGACTCTTCCATCTCCCATCCTCTTTCCATCAACCTCAATCTCATCAACTCGTGCGCCATCGTGTTCATCAACCTGAATTCTCCTCTTTATACCTCCATCTACACTGCGCATTCAGCTGCTGTAGATTTCTTCGACTCACACGACTTCAAACAACACTTTGGCGGCAGATTCACTTCTGCGCCTTCGATCCTCAACACCACCACTCGACAGCCTCACCCTTTTAATCTCTCAAAATGTCTGCCGAGGAAGATCTCATTGATTACTCCGACGAGGAGCTACAAACCACTGATGCGGCAACCGGCGCCGATGCCAATGGAGGTGCGAAGAAGGGCGACCTAGCGGCCGACGAAAACGACAAGAAAGGCAGTTATGTTGGTATCCATGCCACCGGTTTCCGCGATTTCCTTTTAAAGCCGGAGCTTTTGCGTGCCATTACCGATTGCGGGTTCGAACATCCTTCGGAGGGTCAGTCATAACTTTCATCCCCAAGCTCCATGTCCTTCCAGCGCGTCCCGTCCATCTCGCAAGCAAAAAAGCAAAGAGGGAAGAAAAAAATCTACTCTGGTCCGCAACATACTACAATCGATCCTGGATGTCTCTGTGTGCTGGTCGCGTATGTGCGAAGATGAAGAGGGGGAGCTGCGCGAAAGCGAGAATCTCAAGAACGTGTCGCGGTTGCGGGCAAGATGCGGTTGACGCACAATACCATTGTGTTGGTACCAAGAGAGACTCCAGGATCGATCCGGAAATGGTTTAAGAAAATTTTACACTCGCACATCGGTCGACGATAGATGCTTTTAAAGGCGAATGTCGTACCTATACTTCGATTTATGATTTCCTTGGAGGCGTTGTTTTATGGCTGCTTTGATGCGAAGATGGACGGACGCTGCGATCCCTTGCATATCGTTACACTCGTGGAAAACACATTTATCTAACTTCGGCTCGATTTACTCTACAGTCCAGCAAAACGCCATTCCTCAAGCCATGCTCGGAACCGATGTTCTTTGCCAAGCCAAATCTGGTCTCGGTAAAACCGCCGTGTTCGTTCTAACTACTCTTCAACAAGTCGATCCAGTCGCTGGAGAGACCTCCGTTCTGGTTATGTGCCACACTCGTGAGCTTGCTTACCAGATTAAGAATGAGTATGCTCGTTTCAGCAAGTACATGCCAGATGTGAAGACTGGTGTCTTTTATGGAGGAACTCCTATCCAAAAAGACGCCGAAATTCTCAAGAACAAGGAGACCCACCCACATATCATTGTCGCCACACCAGGTAGATTGAACGCACTTGTACGTGACAAGTTCTTGAGACTTGGTAGCTGCAAAGTTTTCGTTCTCGATGAGTGTGACAAGATGTTGGAGCAAATTGGTAAGAATCATCTATCTCTCCTAGCTTGGAATATAAAAATACTAATTTAGACTTTCAGATATGAGACGCGATGTTCAAGAGATTTTCCGGGCCACTCCTACCCAGAAGCAGGTGATGATGTTCAGCGCCACTCTTTCGCAGGATGTTCGCCCTATTTGCAAGAAATTCATGCAAAATCCCATGGAAATCTACGTTGATGACGACACGAAACTCACACTTCACGGTCTTGCGCAATACTACATCAAGCTTGACGAGAAAGAGAAGAATCGCAAGCTCAACGAATTACTCGATGAGCTTCAATTTAACCAGGTGATCATTTTCGTAAAGAGCACCCTCCGGGCCACCGAACTAGACAAGCTCCTGCGCGAATGCAACTTCCCTTCGATCGCAGTGCACTCTGGAGTCAGTCAGGAAGAGCGGTATGTATACTTCGAAACCCCTGTTGATATATTCTAATCCTTGACATAGTATCAAACGCTACAAGGAGTTCAAGGAATTCAACAAGCGTATTTGTGTCGCCACCGACGTCTTTGGTCGTGGTATTGATATTGAGCGTATCAACTTGGCGATAAACTACGATCTTCCAGCAGACGCCGATTCCTATCTTCATCGTGTCGGTCGTGCCGGTCGTTTCGGAACCAAGGGTGTCTCAATCTCATTTGTGAGCAGCGAGGCTGACCAGGACGTTCTAAAACAAATTGAGAAGCGTTTCGAGGCTTCAGTTCCGTGAGTGATACCCCCGTACATAATTTCCTGTTTCCATTTCTAACAGTATTTTAGCGAGTACCCTGAGGGAGGTATCGACTCCACTACCTACATGGCGAACTAGACAGTTTCCTACATTTCTGTTCGGACACGGACCGGTGGGTCTAGGTCTTTCTAAAAGCGCAGTCTACACTTCACATCTCTCACCTCTTTGGTCGGCCTGTTTAAGTCATTTTGAACCCGAGTTTCTTACTTGCGAATGGAGGACAGGGGGGGAAATCTTAGTAAAAGCAGAGGGCTGGTGGAAATTTCATTTCACATTCTTGCGAATATGGAGGGAGCAAAAAAGATGAATGCGTGGGGGGGAGCTAAGGTAGCAAGAATGAAGTTCAGCTAAATGAATGAAATAATTTTTTTCGACCAACGCAGCCTGGGTGCGATTGTAATAAATTTGAGTTACAGCTACCCATCCCGGATATGTACCACCTAGGCTCGAGCTAGGGAAGACGCAAAATCCGTTATTGACGATTTTCTGAGCTAGAGTGGCAGGCTAATGTAGTACAACGCAGATATCCCGATTGATGTCGGGTTGAACAGCGAAAGATCTTGGGGAAGCTATTAAAATCAAAGCTGCTGCTCTCCGTGGTTACTAATTACCTTCCTAAGAGGCAGTCCAAGTGTTGCTATATATGATACAGAATTCCTGCGAGACGAGTCGGGTACCACCACGTAGTTCCGACTTCATCGTTCTCCAATTTGTCGTTAAAAAGAACCTGTTTGAGAGGAACGGCTCTCCGGCTTGGAAATAAGCGGCGGATTTGATGCACCCTTTTTTCCAAAGACTCCTATTAGTCTTATAACAAAACTTCTACAAATCTGGGTCAAGACCTCTGAAATTAATTTTGGTTGTATATAAGAAGCCAAAGTTTATTATCAGAGAATTTGAGATCTTTTTAATTGCGGGCTATTTTGATTCTTTAGCTGAAAGGGCAGGGTGCGATTTGGATGCACGTGCCTCAAATCGGCCAGTTATTTCCATACCCGAATAGAACGGGCTGCGGGGTATCCCACCCAAGGGTCCAAGCTTCTGAATGCTTACGGAGTAAACCAGGGCCCGCGGATTCCCGTCATCGAGGGCTGACTTAAATCCGATTGCTCTGTTTTGTATAAAATGCCGTCAAGATCTAGATTTGTTTCCTTTGTTCATACCATTCCATCTCCCTTTGCAAACACAACACCTCATAACTCGGGAATAGAAAATAACCACGAAACAAACAGCTGAAATGACATCGCAAACTGCTGATACGAGTTCACTTGAAGCTGCGAATTTGTTCAATGTCAATGGACTCGTAGCTGTCATCACAGGTGGGGGATCAGGTTCGTGTCTTTAGAACTTCCATACTCCTTTTCAAGCATACCAGCAACACAACTCCTTGAAAGAAAAAACAACCCAGCTAACTCATATTTAGGGATTGGCTTAATGATGGCCCGCGCCCTGGCCTTGAACGGCGCTCACAAAGTTTACATAATTGGCCGTCGCAAAGAGACTCTCGAAGCAGCCGCCAAATCAGTCCCAAAACCCGACATCATAATCCCCATTGTCGGGGACGTAACATCGCAAGACTCTCTCGCCGCCGCCGTGTCCCGCATCAAATCCGAAACCGGCTACATCAACCTCATAATCGCCAACTCCGGCATCGGTGGTCCGGCACCGCCAACTCCTACCCCAAAAATGAAAAGTATTGATGAATTCGTGGAGTCATTTTTGGGCGCGAATACCGAGCATGGGGGCCAGGAGGGCTTTGAGCGATATTTGGATACTTACAGGTATAGTATTATAGCTCACACAGACAATTTTTGGAAGTTAACCTTTTATGCAGGGTAAATGTAGCGGCGGTGTGGTATACCATAGTCAATTTCTTGAGCTTGTTGGATGAGGGGAATAAGAAGGGGAATGTGGAGCAGAAATCTCAGGTAACCGTCCATGCATAGGTTTGTTTATTTACACTATTTAACACTAAACAGGTTATTGCCACGGGGTCTATTGGAGCTTTTCTTCGCAAGCCGGGTGCTGGGTTCGCATATGGACAAACCAAGATGGCCGTGACCCACATGGTAAGTATACACCCATTCCCCCCACCGATCCTACCACATATCGTTCCTACAATAAGATTTCACTAACCATTCAACCCGTTAGATCAAACAACTTGCTACCTCTCTAGCACCTTGGGAGATTAGATCCAACGTTTTAGCTCCCGGATGTAAGTCTCCCCTTCCAACTTGAACCGCCACTTGCATTTTCTAACCTCCTGGATTTAAAGTCTTTCCCTCCGACCTAGCAGGACCTATGATTGGCGATGGGAAATTCACGCGCGACGTGCTACCCCTAGAACGACTCGGAAACGAACAAGATATGGCGGGTGTTATCCTGTTCATGGCGAGTAAGGCGGGAGCTTATTGCTCGGGGAATGTAATGACGATTGATGGTGGGCGGATGAGTGTTTTTCCCGCTACGTATTAGGTGCGAAGGAGATGGAGTGGCGTATGAGGATGGTGTTGTTGATTTTCTATTTTTTGGTACTTTGGGGTGTCTTAATTTAGACATTAGCGAATTAGACGCGCAGAGATAAAGTGAGAACTCTACGTATAAAGAAAGAGACCGTGCATCCCCACTCACTCTCTAGAATAAGTGCCCCACCACCGGCAGAAATTGAACCACGAATATCATCTGGCCAAGATAATCGGAAAGAGATTGGAGCTTACACACTGTGACGTTATCTTCTTCACTCTTCTCTACTTGAATCGCACGTCCTCACGTTTTGCCAAGAAGTAGTCTCCAGACTCGCGATGCAAATATCAGGGCCCTATTTACATGAGGATTCTTCTAAAGATACTTGTTTACACTATTAGAGGGTATGGCAGTATACGGGTTGGAGATTTGGGGAACAGGAGTGGTCGAGACTCTTAAGCGAGGTCCCCCCTTTTTCATCTTGCAGCCTCCTATCAAATACTATACCAGCATATTTGACATTGAGGCTTAGATGAAGTGTGATACTTTTATCCTTCCTCTTCCATCATTCCCTTCCTTCCATACTTTTGATGTTATGCCTCACCCGAGTATTGGCGTTGGCAACACTTCAACTTCAAACTTTGTCGCATATAGATGGTAGTATACTTCTTCTCCTTATCAATGCTCTTGGCGTCAGGACTCAGGTGTCGCCATCATTGGGTGTTCGTAGCAATTCAACCTCAAACTTTTTTTCATAGTTCTTGTAGTTTGGACTATGTCTGAGATCCCTCTTTCTACTAACAAGTAGTTTACTGCTAATAAGTACAGTAAAACCTATGCAGTCCATAAAACCCCCCGGCAAATCTACTCCCCCATTCTGACCTCAATCCCCTACAACGGTCTAGCACAAAGAAGTTTACAACGGGAGAGGTGGTGAAGTGATTGTGCTCTCGACCAATATATGGTACCATTGACTTTTACAAAAAAGAATGTGGAAAAAAATTGCCCCAACAACGAGTGGCCACGAAATCGTTTTCGGGTGGCGATGCACGCGTACAGCGAAATATAAAATAGATGAAGCCGCATGGACTAGTAAAGAGGTGCGATATCCCCGGGTTCTGAAGCGGGCCGGATATGAAAAATAGGCTCGCTCGCCTGGAATTCCGTGGTCATGGGGGAGGTGCAGTACTATGAAAGATACTTGCACTTGGGAAGCTGAGAATCGCATCAATAAATGTTGACTATGCAGTGTTGTATTGAAAGCCGTCTTGAATACACGAGGTTGAAGTGTGGATAAATACCAAAGTGCAAGTACCCATAGAGGTAGGTCGATGTAGCGAGCGGTAGACATATGTAGATGGATACTGGAAGCGTTACAATAAAAATCTTGATTGCTATCTTGGGAAGTGAGCTATCTGTCCCAATGGGTAGTTGGAAAGTCTCCGGACTGCAAACCAATCAGCGGCGTAATAGAACGTTGGTATGCTCATGTGGAGTACCCCGGACTCAAGTCACTAAACCATTCATGTACTGACGAGGAACATTGAGCCTCAGCGTCGCATTTCTCTCGCGGGTAAATATCAAAACAGCTTGGCGCATGGTGATAGACCACGAGCCATAAGGTGGCAATAGATAGGATGAAAGGGAAGGACCACGTTCCCTTTCAGCCTCCGGAAGCGTCACCGACCTGGCGCAGCAATGGATGAATCGGCCCCTTCATGGAGGCTACGCAGTTTCTTGGGTGTTCATGAAATACGTGCTGTATAACCCTGTATGTTCGTGGGATGTTGAAGGCTTCGACACCAGGAATCCGGAAGAGGAGAAGAGAATGCACTGTTCGAATGTGTTGTTCGTAGACATTCGAGTCAAGAATGAACTGCTACAAATTAGAGTTTAGCTAGCATTGCAAGTATACAGAATGTGATTTTTATCTAGCATCTGACTTTGCAAACTAAAGTACTTAATTGGAATAAAGGCATAAAAAGCGTCAAACTCAAAAAATCGAAAATGAAATTGGAGAAATCTGACAGCGCATAATCTCATCTGGAGCTCCATCCAACCGAGTGTTCTGGAAGCAGCATCCATCACCTGCTGGCACACTTCTACACTTACAAAAGAGATTGACATACAACTTTTGGTCGGACGGAGAAGGAGACAAGAGTGGTGGAGTGTCAGTAGACCCCACATGCTCGTGAGACCAAGAGTAGCAGAGACTCATGTGCCTTGTGTTGGGCCACGATCAAGGTTCCCATATCTGAGTTCTGCTATAACTAGGAATAATTTCTGTGGCGTACTAGCTAGAATCGGCCACTACCGAGGAAGGGGTTGCACACTCGTAGGCTTGGCTATAACATCGGCATCGAAGCTTGATCAGGTGCAAGAAAGTTCGTAAGAATTAGGCGTGAAGATCCGAAGATAGTGCCGAGAACAGTATTCTTGGTATGCAATAGATGAAGCAATATCTTTTCGCATCATCAGCCCCGAATTGTTTTTCCAGTGCCGAAAATCATATCTCACTGAACTTCTCAGATGCGCATGATTCTCGGAAAGACGGGAGTTGGACCGTGACGTGAAATTCTTTTAGCATGGCTACTTGGATAGTGATGAGATTAGCTCACAGAGAAAACTGACTTCCAATAAGGAAATGACGAGCCTCGGAGTTTGCAGTACCAAAAGTAAAGCGCATTCAAAATGGCTTTTCAGGTGCATCTGACAACCGCGTGGACGAACACAAGGCAGACGGTCACCTGCTTGATGAGGGAGCGATCCAATCGCATAGCTGTGTTTTGTCGAGCCTACCCCCTTTCATCGCTTTAACCCTTTAGCCGACTGTCTGAGGTTGATTTAAAGAAGGAACATCACCCGCCGTTGGAAAAGGAGTAAGGTTTCCCCGCACCCTGACCCAAACTCCGGGGTACACTACCTAGTATTTTAATATGCCAAATAACCGAAAGCACACCTGAAGAGCTTTTGCAAATATGTTAGAGCTGGTAGTGTTGCACAGTAGACTGGAGGAAATTGTTGCTTTCGATACATAGTATGGTTTCTAAATCCCCGATAAGTTAAGTCATTTTTAATATTTTCGCAAGGGAAACCCCTATTTTGGCTTCTGCCGTGAACCTTTCTTTTCACCAAATGCACCTTGGCAGACCCCAGATATTTCGACCCCTCGACTGTCTGTGAAGCAAGGCACATGTCACTTCTAGCCTTCCGGTATTAGCCTGTTGTTTTCCTCTGTTGTAACGAAGACCTAGGATGATAGGATCAAGGTGAAGTTGCTAGTCTTTTGGTTGGTCGTAACTCTGTATTCGCTTACATGCTCGTATGCATGCTCTACCCCTTTAGCGCTTCTTTCGGCTCCGTTTCCTCCGCAAAGATCTTTGCTTGCGGATACTCGGCGCTGGCAAATAAGCTCCAAATATGGGGTAGGTACAATCAACAAGCATTCTTGCTTGGAGGATCTCTAGGTGGCGTCTGCGGTTCTGGCTACTGCGGTCCCGTCGGTTGAACTCCCCGCAATCCCTTAATTTCGTTCTCCAATGGTACCGGGTTGTTGGAGAACTTGAAAGCTAGAGAATAACTACTTCACCTGTGTCGAGATATATAAGTTGAGGTGGAAGCCTCCCATACAGTGTCGCCTCATCCAACATATCGTTGCCCACAAGTCAACAATCATGCTCTCTACCGTCCTTGCCGTCTCCGGCTTCTTGGTCTCCGCTCGTGCTCAGTTGGCGGGTACTTTGACAACTGAAACACATCCACCTCTGACTGTCAGTCAATGCACTGCCAGCGGCTGTACTACTTCATCTCAGTCGATCACCATTGATGCAAATTGGAGATGGCTTCACGATAAAGTCGGATACACCAATTGTTATACTGGTAACACCTGGAACGCAACAATCTGTCCCGATGCCACCACTTGTGCAGAGAACTGCGCGTTGGATGGCGCCGATTACTCTGGCACTTATGGTATCACCACATCTGGCAACTCCCTCAAGCTCAGTTTCGTTACCAAGGGTACAAATACCAACGTCGGGTCCCGCACTTATTTGATGGCAAGTGAGACGGAGTACCAGATGCTTTCGCTCATGAACCAGGAATTTACTTTCGACGTGGATGTGTCTAACCTTCCCTGCGGCTTGAACGGTGCCCTGTACTTCAGCGAAATGGCAGCAGACGGTGGGCTATCATTGTACCCAACGAACCTGGCTGGTGCCAAATATGGAACTGGATATTGCGATGCACAGTGCCCCCAGGATATCAAATTCATCAACGGCTTGGTAAGTTGTGCAACGCAAAGTCCATTGACGAGGAACAATGCTAATCGAAGATTGAAGGCAAATTCGGTAGGATGGACTCCCTCTTCGAATGATCCTAATGCAGGCCTGGGAGAATATGGATCTTGCTGCAATGAAATGGATATTTGGGAAGCAAACTCAATATCCGCGGCTTACACACCGTTAGTAATCTCCCGCCTCCTTTTCGCCCTTAAGCGAAAAGTTGAAAACCCCTCTTCCCTCCCACATTCCATTTCTGACAAACAACTTTCTAGCCACCCATGCTCTGTCGCCACACAGACTCGTTGCACTGGCACCGATTGCGGCATTAATGCGAGATACTCGTCTCTTTGTGATGCCGACGGATGCGATTTCAATTCATATAGAATGGGTATGTCCATTCTCATTCATGAATATCAGCCATACTAAAAAACCCAGGAAATACTACATTCTTCGGACCAGGCATGACACTTGACACAACCAAGCCAATGACCGTTGTTACCCAATTTATTTCGACCGACGGAACTGCCAATGGAGACCTTCAGGAGATTAAGAGATTCTACGTCCAAAATGGAGTGACATACAGCAACTCTGAATCTGCGGTTACAGGTGTAACAGGTAACAGCTTGACGGATACTTTCTGTGCAGCTCAAAAGACCGCTTTCGGAGACACCAATGAATTTGCGGTCAAGGGTGGTATGGCTACAATGGGGGCGGCTATCAAGAAGGGAATGGTCTTGGTTATGTCGATTTGGGATGACCACACGGCAGACATGCTCTGGCTTGATGCACCTTATCCAGCAACTAAAGATGCAAGCGCCCCAGGCGTGACCAGAGGAAGTTGTTCTGCGTCTTCTGGAGCACCAGCAGACGTCGAGGCAAATAGCCCAGGTGCATCCGTGACATACTCAAACATCAAATGGGGACCTATTGGATCGACTTTCGGCGGCGGATCCAGCAGTACCAGCCCAACCACTTCTACCAGCCCATCGAGTCCTAGTGGCACTTCCGGATCCACTGGCACTGGAGCTGCTTTGTACGGACAATGCGGAGGGACGTCTTGGACTGGTGCCACAACCTGTGCATCAGGAACCTGCACTTACGTCAACGCCTACTACTCACAGTGCTTGTGAAGACGACGACTTGACAAATAAAACGGCTGGTATCCCCCATGAAGTTCCGGAAATTAGAGGCTCTGTAAATATCGCGGCTTTTTTCTGTACATAGATTTGATTAGCTCTCTCTTTGTTTACTTTCTTTTCTCTGTATCCACATTTGACGGGTTTTGAATTGAGAGTGCCAAGAAGGGAGGGAAGAGTATATACACGTGGCTTCATAGAACGAAAATTCGACAACTTCCATGTGCTCGTCCTATTGAGATGTGAGAGTTACTTCGGATTTTGCTATTCCAAGAAACGTCCCAAAAGTCTTCCCCATTTTTACCTCATTGTCCGAGAAAGCCAGTGGGAATAGAGAACAGAGGCCATAATGAGAGAGGGGCTCCTGTTTTGAGCCTCGTTCTGCCAAGATACTCCATATTCAAGAGAATGAAGGCTAAAACGGACGAGAAGGGGAGGGCGGTCTGGTAAGCCAATTGATGCGATAGTGAAATTCTTGTTGGTAACAAATATTTGCTATAAAAACCGAAAACCCCGACGTACCGTATAAACTAATTCATTGTACCGCAAATCCATTGTACCGGGGCTACTAAAGTCAGTTAAGTGATTCATAAGACTAGGTCCAGAATCATATACATATCATTTTTGACATCGGAAAATTTTTGGAAAATTCGACCCGATCTCTATACGGTTGGAAAGGCCTGCCCTTTCTAATTATAAGAAATAAAACTGAAAATATAAAGCTTCTAAATTCAGGTAGTAATAGCGATTCTAAGATTATTATTACTCTTTTCCTCTCTTTTCAATTATTTAATCTAATCAAAAAATTATAAAATATAATTAATAAATAATTAAATAAGATTAACAAGATCTCTCTTTTAATTAAAGGTATTATTAAATCTATTAATAATTATTTAAAAGATATAAAGAGCGATTTATTATTTCTATTGTTATTTATTATTAAATCTTTATATAAAAATCTAAGTAATATAAATAATTCCTATTTTCAGAAATTCTTAAATAATATTCTTATAGAACCCTTTAATTATTCTATATAAATTTTAGAAATATTAGAAGTATAAAAGCGATTATTTAATTATATCTTATAAATTATATAAATTAAAAATTTTATGAATATTCGAATTATCTTATAATAATAATTATTATTATTGTTAATTCGAGTAATAATTTCTTATCTATTTAAAGCCCTTCGCTTAAATACTCTTATAGGATTAAAAGTAGATAATAAAGTTTTTACTAAACTTTTAAATAATTATTTAATTAAATAATATTTAATTTATAAATAAACTATTAGATTTATTTATTATTATATAGAAAATAGAATTTAGTTTTACTTTTTTATTTATTTTTAAAAATATAAAAATAATAATTATTATAAATTTAAATAAAATTACTTTTATAATTATAAGTAAATATATAATAAAAAAGATTATTAATTAATCTTTCTTTAGAATGAATAATATTCTAAGATTCTTAGAATAATTTATATATATAAATAAAAATAAATTTATTTATTAAAGAATCGAAATTAAAAAAAAATATATCTTTAAAAAAATATAATTTAAAATCTATTATAATCCGATTAAAATAATTATAATTTAATCTTTTATTAAAAATCTATATATTTTAATAATTATTTAAATAATTTATTTCTTTAAAAATATCTTTATAATTAATTTTTTAATATATTTAAATTATTTCTTTAAAAATAGAATTCTTATTATTTTTTTAAGAAAAAAAACTATTATCTTATAATATAATAAATATTTTTATTTTTATAATTTCTATTCTTATTTCGAATCTTTTATTTATAGATTTTATAAATCCGAAAATTATATAGAAATTATTTATTTATATTAACGTGGTTGTACACCGAGCCGATCAGGACACCGAGCCGATCACTTTTTCCTATTTTACTACCCACTATCTTTGACACGTATTTTCTCAAC
>QYAP01000700.1:0-19665 GCA_003988905.1 Hymenotorrendiella dingleyae
TGAATTCTTTTTTACATCCAAAAAGTGGGAGATACAGGAGGTTCATATAACTGCGAAAGTGAAACCTAAAACCAGGTGACTAAACGTGACATCTTTTATATTGGCACAGGGATGGCATGGATTGAAATACCAGTTGATCAATAGGGCTTATCGGCTGGGTTTCTGGGCCTGCTTTGGCGTCTGGGCATTTTAACGTCGTAAGGTCTGGAGGGAAATAAATTACTGGTATTCCATATAATTTCACTGTGCCATATCCCCTTGCCCCCACATAGCAGAACCTCCTTTTCAGACCCCACCCATTTCACTCTCCACCACCTCCCTTCACTCGGGTACTTCACTCCCCACACTCCTCCAGAACTCGCATCGCTCACTAAGTAACGACGTCTTGACATTCGTAAAGTCATCAATGGCGATGACGAATTCTTCGCCTGTGTGGATGGATGGGACACCGGGGATTGAGGCGTTGGTGAGTTTCAGTGCGTTGGGATCGGATGTTTGGACTATGTTCAGTCAGTTAATGAGAGGGCGGTAAGTAGATCTTATCGGGGGGGGGTGAAATGGGGGGCCCTACAGAATGATGCAAAGGCCCCAGTGTAGCCATGATATGTCAAAGGGTCTGTAACCTGAGCGGAGGATATGGTGTTCCACTATAACAGCAAACTCGTGGTCAGTTTTCACTTCTTCATTGCCGTCAGTTTCAAGCCTTCCCATCCGTAGGTGCAGCTTGAACATGAACTCCTCATCGTCATCCTTATCCTTAAACTCCATACATTAATAAAACATACTTACCCAATAAGTATCACTTCCATGCTTCGCCGGACTGATCGTATACTCCCCAACATATCCATCTCCTAATTTCTTAGATGCAGCGGCCGTCGCCACCCAGTACGCAGGACATGACAAGACTGTATCGCGGTATATCACGCCAGCTAATGTGTAGGTTGTGTTGTACGACATGGTCTCTGTCGAACCCGGGAGGGGGTACAGTTTGTTGAGGGTTGTGAGGGATGAGGGGGAGAGCGTGGGGAAGAAGAGGGAGAGGTAGGTGTTGTAGGATGCGAGGGTAGAGTTGAAGGAGGGGAGGGTTCCGGTAAGGTTGGCGAGGGTAGGAGGGATGAAGTTTTCGCCTATGGAGAGGAGGGAGGATGTTAGTTCTTGATGGTAGGTAGTCGAGATGTTTTTAAATGGGTGTTGTGTTGTGAACTGGTGAATTTTTATGAAAAGAGAAAAGGGACGGTGGGCATGGGAATATGTGGGTACAGGGGGCCTGATGTACCTTCATGCGTATTATACATCCCCCAAATTGCCTTCCCATTCACTTTGCCCTCCTTTGTGGCCTCGGTCAGACTCTCGGTTAAGAAGCTACCATCCCTGAATATAAAGCATCAGCATCAGCATCATAAATCATTCACTCACTCAAATCACTATTCTTAATCAAGATACAGTTATTCACCTCAATCTGCTAGCAAACTCTCGCTAGCACATTTCATCGAGAGTATCCGGAAAGCAAGACCAATGACTTACAAAACAGGAGCCCATGTATAAGAGGTAGTATTATAAGTATGACTCGCATCTATAATAAGTGAGGCATCACGGATCGCCTGTACATCCACGTTTTTAAGGCAGGAAAGGGAGTTTGGACCAGTGCAGTTTGTGAGGTTTGCTAGGGTGTCGTAGACTTGGTTGATGAGTTAGCTATTGATATTTTCTCACAGTTTATGTGAGGAGGTAGGAGGTACTGACTAAAGGGATGAATTTGAAAAGTATGAAGGAACGCATTGAAAGTGTTTATTTGCACTTGAAGCAAAAGACGAAGATAAATCATGACTTACTAGATTGTGCCGGCGGAGATGCAGCATCATAGCACTTTGGCCAAAACGGTGACGATGCCAGAGCTTTATTGAAGAGTGGCGGCTGCGTATTCCCCGAGTTCGCGAGGATTTGAGCAACCTATTTGTTGTCAGTCAGCTACCCACTTCCGCCCTCCCTTCTTCTTCCGTGCAACAAGAAACCTTGTCTCTCTCCTTTTCTCCTTCGCCAAACCCAAAAAAAGAATAAACCACACTTACAACACTTCCACCACCTGCACTCTGCCCCCAAATACCCACATTCTCTGGATCTCCTCCAAACGCCCTAATATTCTCACGTACCCATCTCAACGCGAACTGCTGGTCCAGAAGACCAGGGTTGAGATCGCTATTTGGGTCATTCTCGATTTCAACACCTGTTGTCTATGTTATTCCTGTGCTTCTAGGTCGGTATTGGCTGTCAAGTTGAGAGGAGAAGGAGTGAACGGCGAAGGGAGTGAAAACTGAATTACCAGGCAAGAATCCAAAAGCATTGAGACGGTAGTTTGGATACACAAAAAGAATATTCGTTTCCGTAGAGACGTTGAGGATAGGGTAGGCGGATGGTGGGATACTGAAAGCCGCATCGCCTTCAACTATATTGCAGATTTCTGGTTAGTTCTGTATCTTGGAGATGTTGAAATAGTGAGATACGAGGCGGAAGAAGGGTTTAAGAAAATAGGCTGAAAAGCAACAAAGAAATGAAGAGCATTGGCATCCCAAACTCCCCAAGGCTGTTTTCAACTGCCCGGAGGTTTGAGAATTAACAGCCGATAGGAGTGCCTTATTTATTAACTCTTTCAGGCCTGACAAGATTTCAAATCTAAACCTCAAATCCCAACCAGGCCAAATCCAATATATATATACCCTCGGCTCTCCTGCACACTCCAAAGCTTCGCTCGCTTACAAGCCCTCTCATTCCCCCAACTTAAACCCCAAGCCCAAACCCAAACCTAAAAAAAGGTAAATAAGCAAAACTTACTAAAAGCACCTCCATAGAACACCACAACAACCGGTCTCAAAGCCTGCCCCAGACTCCAAGGTCTCGAGTATAAACCAAGATACAGACAATCTTCTGATCCGTTGACCTATGATGGTGTCCATAAGCTGATTAGATCTTAGGAAAACTTATAGTTGCAACATTTAGAATGAGTGAGATCGGTGTTAAAATAAAGATGGACTTACAGTTCTCTGCGGACACATATCGAATGTTTGGTCCTGATCCAGCAGAATTATAAGCTTTCATTCATCTCAGCATCCCCTTGGCTCTTTCCCGGCCACAACCTCCTTCTTACAAAACCGCTTCCCCTTCTCCCTCATCTCCCCATAAAACAAAAACACTTCACCCAGCTTTGCTTTTTTACCGACGGGAAAAAAACTCACACTGTCATAGACCTCTTCCCCAACACTTTCCACCGCCTGCGGCCCCCTAAACCTCAACTCTCCCACGGGAGGCGCCGCAAATGGGATTTTCCGCCAGTGACTGATATTATAGGTGGCATCGTAGGCGCCCTGGAAAGTGCCGTAGGAAAGCGTTGCGGTCAGGGTTACGTTTTGGGCTTGTGCTAGTGAGAGGATCGTGACTAGGAGGGTAAGTAAAAGGGAGGGCGAGAGAAAGGGTAAGAAGGACATGATGATTGGTAGGAAAAAAAAGGAGGAAGGAAGTATCGTGGGGAAATGTCTAGTTTTGATAAACACAGACACATCAAAAGCCTTGGCAGAAGAAAATCTCGGTATCCAATATATAGCCTCTCTCCCCAACCTCACGAGAACTACACTTCATAGTTCGTCAGATCGATATGGAAAAACTCCAAGGTCCCATGTCGCGGGAGCGCGGGGAAGCAGCGGGGTAAAGTGAGGATTGTGGGGTTCATACATTGAATGCAGTACTTGACGAATATACTAGCTAAGCGGTCAGTGACAAGGTATCATACTTGCTTAACAAAAGTGGGAAACATAAAAATGTAGACCTAAGCAATTCATCCGGTAAAGGCGACTACTGTACGTTTCGGCATCTGATATCCCGGTGAGCTTTGGGAAAACTCCTTGATTCTTCCGTGACCCTGGCACCAGTTTTTTTTTTTGATGATAAAAAGAAGGCAATCAAAGCAGGAAAATCTCTTGGAAAGGGAAAAGTGAGAGCAAAAGCGTTGTGACTATCTTCGCTATTATCCATTATTGTAAGGTTGCTCTTCTAAAATTCGTCAGCAAATACAAAGACCCGCCCGATTTTAGTGTGCGTTACCATTTATCATGGCAAATAGGGCTGCATATAAGGCCAGGCGCCTAGTAAGCTACGGAGAAAGAAGATTGAGGGCTACAATATATCTCTTCAAGAGATATCCAGAAGTAGATGCCATGGAATTCTCGCTCTTTTCACTAAAAATCAATTCCAAACAAACATGAACATGCGTCTATCATCACCAAATTCAACGGTATCACTCCCGGCAAGGGCTCAGACCATAATTAAGGTATTGACTGTAACGTCTAAAGGGAGGAAGAGGTGCGACCCGCAAATAATCAAACACCCTCGTAAATTCCAACGCAACGCAGCCAAAATGGAATCATAATACATATATATATATCGGTACCTGAGGAAGTCAGTACCACCGACACAGCCACATTGGAAGTAGCAAAAGTTCTAGCAGAGCTGCGAGTATATCTTATACCTCAAATCTCAACTGAACTTGTAATCATCCTCTCTGCGTGCCAGAGTTCACGTCCAAAGCGAATTTTTTGAGTAGTCTCAATGATGCTGGCTTAATTTGATAGGACAGAACGCCAGTTTAGATATCCGAACACGCACAGATTTGACCAAAAAGCGTCCTACCTACCCAGTCAAAAGAAAATTGTTGCTAAAATATCTCGAGATGTATATAGAGCGCTTGCACAATAGAGTTTTCCACCTTAATCATCTTGATCAAGAGTACTTCTCGCACCGAGAAGCCACGCTCCGAAGCCCTCGTGACGGTGACCATCGGAGGCATCGGAGGAGTAACTGCAGCCGTGTAGGAAAAAATGCCCAGACATTAAAAAGAGACAGAACTAAGAAAACAACAGCATGCAAAATGACATCGGGGTAAACGCTCTCTCACTTGGACATTCTCTTAGCTTCAATGAGCAGCCCCGAGATGTAAATCCGATCACGGGACTACCGTAGCACGTGCTGGATTTGTGAAGAGGACTGAAGCCACTGGCGTCATTGTGTTTTCAAAAGAAATGCAGTGTTCCTGTCTCTCTTCACCAGGTCCAATGTCCTCTCCGATGTACTCAAGTGGTCCTTGAATTCGTTTGCCTTCCAGCCAAATTCTTCCGTCACACGATCTCCACAAGTCATAACGATCTTCCAAGGTTTTGTTGGTCCATTCTCTGCGTGGGGAAGAGAGGAACGATGCGACATTACCGGTATAATTTTGTCGAGAATATGTCGAAAGCGCGCCAACGGAATCGCAGCCTGATGATGGCCGAGCTTTGCAACGATTGAGCTGCGTAGTCGGTGAAGCGTCAAGAGAACGCGGTGTGAGGCTTGGGAGACGTGTTTTGAACGTGAGTCTGACGAGAGAGACGGTCACGGATCTGAGGTCATCGTAACACCGAACAGAACAGGACAAGGTCACGTTGCCAGGCTATTGAAGGACCTCGGGTCGCTATCGACACCTGGAAGCAATCCGCCGCCATCACCGGACGGACAGCGCGAACACTTGGCAAAACTAAGTGCAAATTTTTCGCGTCGACAAGAACCCTTCCTGCATGTCAACCTCCGGTACTGTAGCTTCGAACTTGGTCGCGCTTTCCGCGGCAACGCTAACTTGCTGTATGGGGAAAAGCCAGCATCGAATTCCATATTAATATTATCGATATCTGCACCATTTGGTCCAGGGCAGATTCCCGGTCGCTGGCGAGACCCAGTCTTTCTCTTCTTAACCCTCTAGTTCCCCAGGCTGAAAAGCTATTTCCCTATCAATAAACTTTACAAGCCTACGCGACCTGATCGTACTCCAAACTATTCTTTACCATACCTGATCTGAAAAGCCCAAAAAGTCCTCGTTCTCTAGGACATATCGTCATCCTATCCGGGACAAGTCAAGCTTACAAAAGCTTCTCCTGATCGCAGGGCACCTGTTGATCCAGGACATCACGTTATTAACAGAGCCCACGGCCATGCACTCCGCCCAGCATTATAAAGTTCAAACATCTCATGCTACCCGGCAAGACCTTGGAGATTCGGCCATTTTTCGGATCGCTGGACTGACTGGATTTGACTGGGTGACTGGGAACTGAAGTCCGTCAATCAATCACCAATCAGAATCGAGCTCTGAAACGCTTGGTACGAAGTACACAGCGTTGCACAAGGACAGCCCACGACACCCACGACACCTCGTCCATCAGGGTACAGAACAGTTGCTCAACGGCGTCCACTGAAGACGGCCCCTTCTGTCCGCGGTCTGTCCTCTGTCCTTCCATGCAGCCCATATTTGGCTACTGGACCACTGGTTCGCAGCGACTCCAGCGGCTCCAGCGAGGTGAGTGACCCCGTCCTCTCCTCTCCACTACTGACGAAAAATCCAGAGACAAAACCGGCATTGTGCCCCACGACATAGGTCCGTATGCCACAATTTAAAGCAAATAATATCCAAAATCCATGACAGAGGCCTTGACCCCAGATCTGGTTCCGCTTCCGGGTCCAGAAGAACAGCTCCTCGCCCCTTTCCCCAAAGTCGCCACGGCCCCAAGACCTTTATCGTAAATTCTTCATGATAAGGCTTGTGTCTTTCATGCGATACCCGGCACAACCGCTCTTGTAACTTCTTATCAACGGTACTAATACTATTTTCCCGTGCTACAAAAATAATATCGCTCATACGCGACTTCTTCCCGGAAGCCTCTGCCTGGCATTTCATCGCTGTTATCGTGGGAATTCGCTTTTTTCAGACCAGCATTACCCATACCCATACTCGGCTGGTCATGGGATAGAAGTGGGACTACTTTCCTTGGTCCGTCTGCGCGAATTTCACTGTGGAGTGAGAAGACTTGGGATGGGAAAAGATTGCAAAGTACATAAATAAGATGGATCCCTCGAGAATTGCTGGCGTCTTCGGACGTTGGATCTTTGGAAAACGACATGACTACACCCGGATGAGAACGCAACCCGAAAACCACCATAGCAACAATACTGGACCTGGAAACCATCGCGACAGTGAAGCAAGGGTTTGGCAGCCTAACTTGACAATTGAACAGAGTTCTCGAGAGCGCGTTCACAGATACTCTACCATGGCGACAAACCCCGTATCGATGGCAGATATGTCTTCTCCAACAACACCAACCGCCCGAGATTTCGGTTTCTCCCATCGCATCTACCTAATGTGCACCAAATTCCCTATACGCGACATGAGCTGGGCCACTGGTGTTGTGTTCGTCGTCGGTTCCGCATTGTTCGTTATTAATGGCTTCTTCCTCTTTCTTCCTCTGGTTGCGCCAAGTACCTTATTCGCAACCCAATACTCCTACGCCATACCCGCATCGGCTCTTGCTGGAGGAATTGTCTTCCTTCTCGGTGGATGGGTAGGATATCTCGAGGGCCTCAATTGGCAACGAGATGATTCTATGATGATTGTAACCGCAGGACTCACAGCTTGTCAGTCTGATGTCTCTCAAATGGAATCAGGTCTGAAGTGTGAAAAAACCGAATTATCATCCAAGTGCGACAACCCCTCAAGCGACGATACCTCAACAACAAATTCTCACTCGCGCAACAATCGCCCTCTCGCATTCATACCTCCCGCTACTGAAACTCCCCGCCTCGCCCTAATCGGCAGTGAAAGATTCCTCTGGTACCCTAACCTGCAACAATTCAACAGTACCTTTCGCCACGACATCGTCTTCATGGGTGGCCTCACCCAATTCATCGGTACCGTCGTCTTCCTCATCGCCATCACGACCGGGGTTCCCGGCGTGATAGACCTCACCGACAAGACCACCTTCTGGGTCGGCAACCTCTTCCCTGGAACCCTTGGCGGTGTTCTCTTCGTCATAGCCGCGGCCTGTCAAACCGTCGCGCAGCAGGACAAATGGTATATGCCGAAACCGATGAGTGTTGATTGGCAGGTCGGCGCTTGGAATTTGATTGGAAGTATAGGGTTCACGCTCGCTGCGGCCCTTTACTTTCTCGAGACGACCGAAGGGACATTACAAGCCTGCTTGGCGAGTTGGTGGGGAAGTGTGGCGTTTTTGATTGGCGCCTTTTTTCAGTGGTATAGCTCCATGAAGCGTTATTGTTGATACGCCAGATAAAATGGCCTTTGTCGTTGGAATTATAATTTACGTTGCAAAATATATCATAATGCCTATTTTTGAGCTGTCGAGCTTGATGAACTTTTTGGGTAGCGAGTGGCGAGACGTTCGGCGAGGTCCGTGCCATGACTTTAAGTCCCAGGTACTTGCCAGTGCGATCCGAGCCGAACCCCCTATGATACCGGTATATTTACCATTTCGTGTCAAGCTTGTTCAATATCCGTTAATCTCTTCTTTTAAGTTTATACCCTAACATTTCCTCGGTCACTCCGCGTACCATAGACGCGTGCCTTCTGTATATAATAAGGCCGGTCAAGTAATCCAGGACGCTCGTCTACACTGGTGTAAAGTAACGCAAATGGCAACTTGCAGACTGTGCATCTGGGTATTACGGACGTTTGGTGCTTTTTTTGCACCTAGGTAAGGGTTTAGGTATATTAGGCAGTACCTTACCTTACAGAGGGTTTTTTAGGGCTTGATGTTAATAGCCTTTGGAGTTTGAAGGTCAGGTGGTATTGCGATAAAGAGGAGTATAGTAGTTGGTAGAGTTGGTAGAGTTGGTACTAGCAGGTGTGATATCCAGGTTGCGTCTAGAGTGTTGATAGGATGTTATCCTTTTCAGGGGTGGGGTGGGGATTCCTTTTTCTTCTGACACTTACTTGACTTATTTGCCTACTTGCTTAGCTGCTATAATCTAAAGCTTCTTTTCTCTTATTTCTCTAACCAACCTAACGCGATCATTTGGTTGTAAATTGGGGTCGAAGGGATAAACAGAGAGGTGCTAGTGCAATCCTCCTATTTCCTACTTCCTTCAGCGATGTCTGGTATTTATTAATCGTTTGATTTGAGAGCTACGAGCATCGTCGATTGAAAAAAATATATGGCGTTTACCGGAGTAGTTTCTCACTCGTTGTGGAGGTCTTAATGAATCGTCTTTCACTTCTTCAATTTAGTTCTTTGGTGAAGCGAGAGACGGCAGAAGATGAGATGCGGGTAGGAGATTTTATGCATCAAGTAAATTTGAATTAAGGAACGAGGTTCGTGGAGTTGTGCCTAGACATATCAAGGGGATGAAGTTATTTTCTCCTGATGTGGCAAAGTTGCAGAGAGAAAGCGTGAGGATGCTTTGTGTGGTTGTGTTCTGCTGTCGGTTTGGATTGCTGGGGGAGAGAGGTTGAAAGGTTTGGATGGTAAGTGCTATATGTCGAGTATGGCTTGCCGATCTCACTTCGGCACTGTCTTACCAGGCGTTCGTCAAGATGATATTTTGTGCGCTGTTGTCTTGTGTCTGCGTGTTGCTATTTTTACTTTATGTGCAGCTGAGTCGTGCAGGAGCCTCATTTTTGATGGAAAGCCATTGCGTCATTATCGTAGACTGGAGGGGACTCCTCCTGCTGTGTCTTTCTCTTTTCCAGGCGATATATTGTTTGCTTTGAAATGTATTGCATCCTGGCCACTTTTCTGAGGTAGGAGGGTGGGGAGATATTGTAGACATACTTCCGATAGATAGATCGGGGCTTGGTTTCCTGGAGGTGGTTATATACTGCAATTACCAGCAATAACTAGCATTCCGTTTGCTATCTTTGCCTTCGCTTCTTCGCTTACTACCGAATCACCGCCTGAAGTTTTTGCTTGCTCTCAAGTGTTTCCCGCGGTGTTGGCAACCCGACAAGGGTACGTACAATACTATAAGATGCAGTGTAGTTATTGAGATTCAATTTTGGTCGAAGTTCTGCGGATGTGTCGCGGTCAATACTTAGGTACATTTCAAAAAAGGAATACAGAATGCAGCGAAGTATTTGGCATCAACGCACAACTGGTAGGGATACCCTCGTCACTCGTGAAGCGGTGGCGAGTTTCTAGGATTGAGCCGCGAAACATCAGGTCCTATCAGGTACAGGTGCAGTACAGCCCTGCGTTCTCGGTAACTGGGCCATGACAGGTCGCACTGGGCAACTTCGCTCTCGCAAATCCATGGTGAGTACAATTGAGAATATTCTGTGCACGGATAACTCACCGTCAGAATTTACGAGACGAAGGGCAACATTATGAATCACCACGAATTAACAGAATGAAACGGATATGCAGGTCCTGCCGTATCTCCGTATGCTTTCCCGTCTGTTATTTATCGTCCCGATATTCCGCAAGGGGCGTAAGGCCTAGAGTTCAATCAATTTTGTACGCAGAAATGGCGGCTCGAACGGGGGAACTTCTAGGGAAGGTTGTGGCACGGGATGTAACTCTAGGCACATGGTGAATTCGTTTCCCCTCATTTTGGCGACGCGCTGACTGCATGGGCTCGCTGGCTCGGTACCGACAGGTCGTATTAAAAGCCCTCCCTGCATGTTTGGTTTTTATAAATCACCACCTTGAAAAGTCATCTCATCTTTTTCTTTCGCTATAATCTTTGTCGTGGTTGGCAATTGAGTCGAAATCGCGACCTCAAAACTGCATTCAGAAATTCAAAATGTCAATGAGCCTTTCTCTCCTTTTTGGCCTCGCTTCCTTCCAGTGGGTCGTGCACGCAACGCCGGCTAGCACCTATGGCTATGGACATGAACCAGCAAATGAATTCGACTATGTGATTATCGGTGGCGGAACAGCCGGCCTCACGATTGCGAATCGTTTGACCGAGATTCCTAGCGTGTCGGTGGCAGTAATCGAGGCCGGTGATGAACAATTAAACAATCCACTTGTTTACGATGTCGATCTTTTCACGGAATCGCTCACGACGGATATTAACTGGCAGTATACATCGACTGCCCAGGAAGGTTTGGACGGTAGGACATTGGTGTATAATGGTGGGAAAGCGCTTGGTGGGACGAGTTGTATTAATGGTCTGTAGCTGAAATGGAGTGAACTGTTCTGAGTTGAGCTGAGTTGATGAATGTATAGGTATGACATACATCCGCGCTCAGAAGGCGCAAATCGACGCTTGGTCAACTCTCGGCAACTCCGGCTGGGATTGGGATTCTCTCCTGCCCTACTACCTCAAAAGCGAAGATTTTTCCATTCCTACACCGGCACAAGTTCAGCAAGGAGCATCTTATAACCCCTCTGTACATGGCGAATCCGGTCTCTTGAAAACGGGCTGGGCCTACAACATGTACAACGGCACTCTTCACCAAACTTTCACAGAAGCCTGGAACTCTATAGGAATCCCGAATAATCCAGATGTCAACAGTGGCTCTGTGCGGGGCTTTGTGGTTAATCCATCGACACTTGATCGGGAGGCGAATGTGAGAGAGGATTCGGCTAGGGCCCATTATTACCCTTTCCAAAATAGGACGAATTTGCATGTTTTTCTTAATACGACGGCGAATAAGATTGTGTGGGGAAGCGAGAGGGGGGGACTTGAAGTTGCGTCTGGCGTTGAGATTGTAAGGCAGAATGGAACGAGTGGGATTCTTAGTGCGAGAAAGGAGGTTATTGTGAGTGCTGGTGCATTGAGAAGTCCGGTTATTCTGGAGTTATCTGGGATCGGGAATCCAAAGTAAGTATATTATTTTATGAAAGATCTACTATGAGAAATTTGGCTAATTTGTTTTTTTGTAATACAGGATTTTAGCAAAGGCCAGCATCCCCCTCAAAATCGCCCTCCCAGGCGTCGGGGAAAACCTGCAAGACCAACCTAATTCGGTCTTCGAATTCAGCACCAACGGCTCTTACAACGGTTCCGTAAACTACGCCACATTCGGTACTCTCGCCGACCTCAACGTCACGCTCCCTTCTCCCTCTCAACTAGAAACCTACGCAGAGACAGTTGCAAACAGCATCAACAACGCCAACAACGCGTCAACCATAAACCACCTCCTAACTCTCCAAAACTACCTTCTCGGGAACCAAAGTGTCCCAGACGCAGAATCCATCGCCGGAGTCACCGACATGATCGGCCTCCCCGTAACTGGTGTTTTCTTCGCGAGCTTCTGGCTGTTGATGCCGTACTCGCGCGGGAATGTACACGTGAACAGCACCGCTCCTCTGGGATATCCTATTATCAATCCAAATTTCCTCGTTGTAGATTTCGATACGACGGTGCAAGTTGCGGCTGCGAAGTGGACGAGGAAGTTTTGGGAGACGCCGGCGGTTAGTGCGTTGGGTGTGACGGAGTTGCTTCCTGGTTATGCGACGGTCCCTCAGAATGCTTCGGATGCGCAATGGGAGGGTTGGTTGAGGGAGAATAGTGAGTTTTACCCCTTTTTCTGAATTAAGCTGTGGGTGTTGGGTCGGGGTTAATGGTTGTATAGTTGCTTCGAATTCTCACCCGCTAGGAACATGCCCGATGATGTCGAGAGATCTGGGTGGCGTGGTGGATAGTAGGTTTAAAGTGTATGGAACCCAGAATGTGAGGGTTATTGATGCGTCGATTATGCCGATACAAGTAAGTGGACATTTGACGGCTAATATCTATGCATTCTCGGAAAAGGCAGCAGATCTAATCAAGGGGGATCTATATGATTTTTCATAGATAGTCTTTGCGCTAGGCTGAAGATGATTGAGGAGATGAGTTTCTGTGGGAAATAGTCTCACTTCTGGAGAAGTGAAGTATTCAGTACCATAGACTAAGTATATACTATGTAAAGCAACCCCCTTCTAGGTTCTAACAGCATCCATCTTCAAACCGACAGGATCTTTGGCTTCCTCATCGCCCCACTGAATCTCATACCCCAACTCCTTCAAATACTTCTTCCACGCTTCATCCTCATCCTCCAGACGATTACTGATATCCGGTATAATAAACCACGCTGCAACGGCCCCAATAACCGCAAATGAACTCCCAATTACAAAGACAGCCTGATTCCCCTTATACTCACTATCCCCAAAGCTTGCCAAAATCGGCTTGAAAACAGACGTCCCAGTTGCAGCACCCGCTTTCCCAAATGCTGCGATGAGTCCGAGACACTGGCCGCGAATGCTGGTGGGAAAGGATTCGGAGGAGGCGAGGATGATGGTTGAGCCAGGTCCCACTTCGCCGAGTGTGAGGAAGACTCCGTAGAGGATGATGAAGAGGGGGAGGATGTTTTGGATTTTGTCTAAAGCGCCACCGAGAATAAAGCCTAGAATGGCTTGTAGCATGAAGCCAATTGCCATGGTTCGTCGACGGCCGATTTTGTCGCTGAAGAAACCGCCAATGAAAGCACCGGGGATGTAGAAACAGTTTATGAGGGTTCCCCAGCCCATGTTTTTGGTGAGAGAGGAGCCGACATTGACTCGTTCAATGATGGTGGAGGCGAAGAGGCCGAAGGGGTAGGTAATGTAGTTGTAGCTAACTATGATTAGGCCTTCTGTTTTGCAAGCGATAAATCGTGCAGGGATGCACTTACATAAACCAGCATATGGAACAACCTAATAATGGCCTCCAATACCTTTTGAATATTGGCCAATAAGGAACTCGTTCTTTCTTGGCGGCACTCTTCCTCACAGCAGTACTAGTCGCCATCCTAACTCTGAACCAAAAGATAGACAACGGCGGAATGACTCCAAGAGCGAGAGAACATCTCCACACAATATCATAATGAGCTTCATTCTCATGAACACACAAGATGAGCAATAAGGGGACGAGTCCTCCGAAGACAAAGCCTAAAGTAGGAGCAAGATCACTAATGAGAGCAAAAATGAAGCCACGATTATTTCGCACTTTGCAATCTTCATCCGTGGATTCGACTGCACCAGCTGCAGCAACGGGATATTCTCTATCTCTTGTCATCAGCCACAATCCTACCCACCATGTCAAAGAGGAGAAATAAAAACTTACCCTCCAGCACCGACACCAGCAATACCCCTCGCAACAATCAACATCCAAAACATTCCCATCCAATCCTTCCCACTCGCCGCCGCACTCAGTACAATGCCCACCACCAAAATAACCGTCGTCAACACCGCACCGCTCTTCCTCCCCAGTCGATCAGACACATATCCAAAACTCAGCATTCCAACAATCATCCCGATAATAAATGCATTGGAAAGTCGCGAGTACATGCCCGTAGACAGATCGGGATACAAAACTCCGAATATGAGAGAGAGATTCCCTATGATGGAGGCATTGAAACCATCAGATCCGAGTGCCAATCCGGAGAAAGTAATCATTAGGATGACGGAGAGCTTGGAGTATTTTGTTTCTCCTTGGCTGAGAGATTCGGTGTCGCCATTTTTAATTTCGTTGTCTGAATTCGAGGGGATTTCGAGATCTGTTGGTGTACGGACAGCCACTTTACTGATCGTCAAGTCCTTTTCTTGGGTATCATTTGATCCCATCTTGTTCAAAAATACTACAACTCAAACAAACGGCGGACTGCAAACAAAAGAAGACGAGAGGGATCTGATAACAGAGACATTTCAAGTATGTATACATCGCTATCGTAATTAGGGCCTTTCGGACAACTATCCGATAGGTTCCCGATTTACACAAGTGACGGGCTAAATCTATCAAGATAGCGAGTGTTTATCTGTGGAGAAATAATGGATTTGGATGCGAAGTGGATTGATTTTGCGGCGGAGAGGGTTGATTTGCGGAGTGCTCAGGTCTGCGGGGAACAAGAGTGGAGTGGATTGCAGTGAGAGTGGGAGGGTCGTGAATCGCGATTGCCTGTGTCACTTCAGATTCCCAAGCGCGCTTTTGTCCCTTATCTTTATAGGGCAAGACCGAAGCGAATGCAATCTCAATTTTTTCCGAGTCGGACATTGAAATCTACGCGTCGTTCCTGAAGGGAGGAAGTTTTTGAGTTGTAGGAGATGATTTTCAAGATGGACGAAAAATACACGCCGCCAGAGATAGATCCGAGCATAACGTTGCTCCCCCGCAAGCGCACACTCCTCCGATCAAAACGAAATCTATTCGCCTCCCTGTTATGCGCGACCACGTGCCTCCTTCTAGTAACCTCCCCCCTATCTCCTTCCAACCAGAATCTAACCACCACCTCAGTTATCTCGATCCCGCTTACCATTCTACCGAGCAACCACCCCCCCTCACACCATCGCATCCTTCCAAAAATGCTCCATCACCAACTACCTCTTAACCGGCCTCCCCTTCCTCACTTCTGCCTCACCACTCCCAGTATCGGAGTTTGTACTCCGAAGAAACAATCTCGCAGCGGCGCTCGTCGCCGATGATATCGATGCTTTCATTGTTGAACCGGGTTATACATTCCAGTACTACGCTAATATCAGCCAACCAGACTGGGAAGTCTGGGAGCCCGAAGAACGCCCCTTTTTAATGATCGTCCGTCCAAACAAGAATGAGAGTACCAGTCTAATCGAAGCTAGGACGACGTTCCTAGCGCCGAGTTTTGAGGTTGAAAGGGCACGGTTACTGGGCATGCCGTTTGTGGATGAGTTGGAGTTTGTGCCTTGGGAGGAGCATTGGAATCCGTATCACACTTTGCGAGATGCTTGGAATTCCAAGAGCTTTCATGAGGCGGGTTCTGATCTTGAGCCTAAGGTTATGGTTGATGATGAGATGAGAGATTTCATCCAGAGAGGACTCGGAGAAAATGGATTTGAGGTTGTGGGTCTTGGGGGTGAGGTGGAGAGGGTTAAGCAAACCAAGACGCAGAGAGAGATTGAGATTGTGAGGGCTGTTAATACGGGGACGGTGGAGGCTGTGAGAGCGATGCGCGAGTGCATGTACCCTGGTGTGACGGAGAATGAGGTTATGGAGGTGCTGGATAACACACTGAGAGTGGCGGGGATGGAACCCTTCTTTGACATTGTGCTCTTTGGTAAGTTCAAAAAATCAACTATTGGGAAAAAGAGTTCACTTATGAAATGATAGATGAAGATGCATCGAATCCACATGGCGGCACCGATGGAACCAAGGTCCTCGAGGCAGAAACCTTTGTCCTCATCGACGTGGGGTAAGAGCTCCAACTTTCTCAACCCCCCCAAAATCATCTAACAAAATCACAGCGCTCATCTTTACGGCTACTCCTCCGACATCTGCCGCACATTCTTTCCCCCTTTCTTTCCCAAACCCCCCTCATACCCGTACCCCTCCTCCCTCCTCACCCTCTCCCCACCTATACTCGAAAAACTGCGCGTTTGGGACATCGTCCTCGAAGCGCAAACGCAATCCATGCACGCCCTACATGCGGGTAATAGCGCAGCCTCCGTGGACATTGCCGCCCGAAAAGTCATCACCGACGCCGGATATGGCGATGCATTTACACATCGTGTCGGCCACGGAATCGGTATCAAAGCTCATGAAAGTCCTTATTTGAACAAGGGCAATGTGAATACGATGTTGAAGGCGGGAATGACATTTACGAGTGAGCCGGGTATTTATTTAGTGGAGAAATTTGGGGTGAGGCATGAGGATATTTTGTTGGTGAATGAACAAGGAGAGCCGGAGGTTTTGAGCGGGACGAGGGCGGTGGATGCTTGGACGCCTTAAGGGGTGGTTTCGGGTGAAGATGGTACGCGAGTGGAGGGGTTGGAGAAAGGCAGTTCTTCAGTGACAATTTATGGCTTGCTCAAAGCACTAGAAGAGTTCACCACCCAGCACCACGTGCCACTCAACGCCACATTAATAAAATCATTTAAAAATCAACTTATTGTTAATTATATTTTTCTAAGCCTTCGTGCTGTTGAATGGACCTCGAGGATTCTACAGAATCATTTTTAAGCTTATATGATCAATATTTTTAGGTCCACTACAAGAAAGAGTATTGGAAGGGTTTTATGGCTCGTGCACGAGGTTTCGAGATTCTGAGCCTTAGCCTTCCGCGCACGAGCCACAAAAGTCCTCTTAACCTCTCTTTTCTCTATAACCACTAGTAATTTAAGTTCAGAACTAGCTTCCTAGGATTCCTCGAGCCGCGATATTAAATGGGTTATTAAATTATATATAATTACTTGTGGGTTGATTTTTGAAAGAGTTTATTTAAGTGGCGTTAAGTAACACATGGCTCTGAGTGGTGAATGATGCTTTACTTCAAAATCAAATCACAACTACGTATACTGAACGAAAGTCCAAACTTCCCAACCTTAGTCTCCATAATCGCAGATTCACTTTTCAAGATAACCGCTTCCTTCACCTCCCTTGCGCGAGCTGATATCGATTCTCCTCTTCTCCCCTCTTTCCCAAGCAAGACTAGTACAGTAACCATAGAGATATCCTGCATACATACGAGAGACAGGAACAAGGACACAGGGTTGCATGATTAGAGGTTTCGAGGGACAGGATGCTACCAGTGCACATACCACCAGTTCGCAGATTTGGCAGTTGTAGGCGCACCTCGGCTGCATGCACCCCGGATTTGAGCCACACACCAGCCACACAGGCCCCCCTCAACCACCTACCACCATAACAGGCCACCCAAAGAGCCATAAAAGCACTATTATAACCTATGAAGTTGGTAGCTAGTATTTTAGGTTTAATAGAATATATTACATACCTCTTAATAATATTTAAATAATTATTATTAAATAAGTATAAATTATAATTATAATTCAATTAAAACCTTAAAATCGAAGTTAAACCCTCTTAATAATATTCTAAGGTTATAACCAAATATAAATATTAAATTAAAATTAAACTCGGAATTAAACTAAGAGTTTAAATTAAAATTAAATTAGATTTAAATTTATAAACTTTAAATTAAAGTTTAAATAATTAATATTTAATAATAACTTGAATATAGTTTTAATCTAATTAGGAAATAATATTTTAATAGGTCTTAGCATTTTAATATTTAATCCCGATTAAAAATAATAGCCTTTCAAGCCGATTTATAAAATTTATTCGATTTTAAATATATAAATAAAATCGGAAAATTTATATTAAACCTTATATATTTAAATACCTTTTAAATAATTCTTTTAAATTCTAAAAACTAATAAATATTAACTAATACTTAATAATTAAATTAAATTATATTTATTATTAGTAGAATTTCTCTAGAGAATTATTTAATTAATAATTATAAAAGATTTTAAAGTCTAGTTTTCTTATATTTAATTAGAAATAATTCCTGATTTTAAGATCTCTTTTCTAAGCTCTTTACTTTAATTAATATAAGTTATTAACTTAAATGAAATTCGATTATTCTTATATTTATACTTAAAGGCCCTTAAACTAAGGATTAAACCCGATTAGAGATTAGTTAAAGCTCGATTTATTATTAATCTTAATTGAAATTTAATTAAAAACTATTTAAAAATCGATTTAAAAATAATTCAATAATAATTTAATTTAAAAATAAATTAAATAAATTAAAATCTAATTAAAAATTATTTAAAAATCGATTTAAAATCGATTTAATAATAATTTAATTTAAAAATAGATTAAATAATTTAAAATCTAATTAAAACCTATTTAAAAATCAATTTAAAATCAATTTAATAATAATTTAATTTAAAAATAGATTAAATAAATTTAAAAAAATTTAGATCTAATTTCTAAATTAATTTAAAATCGATTTAGATTCAGATTTTAGAAATATTATATAATTTATTTATTTTAAAATTTTAATAGTTTAAATTATTTTATTTAATTTAAAGAATAAAAAATCGTAAAGTAAGAAATAAATAAATTATTAATTAAAGCTTTCTTATTAAAATAAGCTTTCCGTTTTATATATTATATAATATTTTTATATAATCTTTATTAAATATAGCGCCTTCCGTTCTAATATTTAAATGCGCTCTTAAAATTAATTAATTTCGAATAAACCCTAAATAAATTTTAATTAAAAATTAAATTGAAATTAGAGTAAAATTAAATTAAAATCGATTAAAAATAAAATCGATTTAAATTCAGATTAAATTTAAGTTAAATTCGATTTAAGTTCGATTTAAATCGGTTTTAATTTTATTTTAAATCGGGTTTAAACCTTTCTTAATTCTTTTTAGACTTTTCTTGATTATTTATTTTTATTAATTTTTAGAAAGTTAATATATTTTATTTAACTAATAGAATAAAAAGCTATAAAATAGGAAATAAATAAATCATTAATTAAAGTTCTCTTATTAAGACTGTATATTGTACATCGAATTATATAATCCTTATTAAACGTAACGCTTTCCGTTTTAGCGTTTTAGTATATATACTTTAATTATTTCCCCTTTTTATTTTATAACTTTTATTATATATTCTATTTAGAGTTTTTTAAAACTTATTTTTAAATATATACTTATCTATTAATTATTTTGTATATACTTTTAATTAACCCCTTTTTAGTTACTTATAACTTTAATTAATTAATATATAAAGTTATAAAGCCTCTTTATATAAAATCTTATCTATTAATATTATCGATCTATTAGCCTTAAAAAGCCTTTTCTTATTTATATTTACCTATTTGTTTATTTGTATAAGTATCTTATTAATAATTTAATTAATTAATTAATAAGCCTTATATATATATAACGTGGTTGTACACCGAGCCGATCAGGACACCGAGCCGATCACTTTTTCCTGTTTTACTACCCGCTATCTTTGACACGTATTTTCTCAACAACCAACCATGGAAGTTCAAACCCAAGAAGCACGAATCATCCTAGCTATCGAGGCTATTCGAACATCTAAAAA